>JAAHCF010000234.1:0-49681 GCA_038367545.1 Beauveria asiatica | reverse complement strand
AAAAAAAAAAAAAAAGACTTTGCAAAAAGGGCAGTTTTTTTTTTTTCCCCAGCAGTTGTGTCGTCATGGCTCTAATTACATTAGTTTTGTAAGGTCTCTTTTTAACTACCAAAAATTAAAACGACAAAAAAAGCCCAACCGTTCCGTCATGGAGACACACAATTATAGTTTGGCCACCATTCCAGATGCTGGCAATTTCGCTAATGGAACAACAGAAAAAGTGTTCAACGGGGCGAGATTGGTTTGCAGAAGCCCCATGGTTTTTCCAGCCCCGGCTTTTTCGGCAACTTGGGCAGAGTGCGTCGTCATCAACAAAAACACACACCTTGCAACATGGAAAGAGACCTGAAAGCGCCACAGCGGCGGCGGCGGCGGCGGAGCTCTTTTGACTACGGATTAGTAATTAGCCTACATAGTTATGTATTAACAGCTTAGAAGCAGTAGCGTCAGCACTGTCGCGTGAGCATCAGCTGCAAGTTTTTTCTTTTTTTTTATTTTTTTTCCCTACTCTCTGCTTCTTACACCGCCGTTTAAAACGGGTAACTAGGTCAGCTAGGGGTATTTTACAACTCATTGCGTATGCCTTTGGCAAGTTGAAGCGCCAAGTCCCCATTGGCGGGACATTTCGGTGCTTTGGCGCATGCGGGTGCGCCGTCGGCGATTGAGAGAGCTTTCCGTAACTTGTTCATTTATAAATTGGCAGCGCCGCCCTTTCATAATTACGCAAGTAATCAGATATACAAGAAACATCTGCCATAGGTTTCAACAAGACTATATAGTGTTGTTCTGCTTTCATACATCACTCGTGCTTGAGTCCTTGCACAACCACTCCCACAACTTATACACACCATCACCAGCATCACCACCACCACCACCACCACACCACACAGACTACGGCGTCCTCCCCGTACAAGTCACCACCCACAATGCCGCCATCAACACAAAAAATACACCCGTCTTCTCTACGGTCTGCCGCTATATACCTCTTCTGCAGCCTCGTATTAGCCTCCGCCGCTCCCCGCCGCCATCCACCACCCGGCGGCCCCTTTCGCGCTATGCAATCCGTGCCGACGGGCATGGCGCTGTCGCAGGTCATTACGGGGCTGTACGCCAACGACACGGCCCCTGCGCAAATCATCGTGCACGACGTCAACGGCCGCCCGTCATGGACGTGGAGCGCCGCCGACGCCGCCGCGCAGCCCGACATGCCCGCGGACCTGCTCCGCTGCATCCAGTCGCCGACGGCCGTGCCCGAGGCGAAATGGGCAAACTCCGGCGGGAGCGTGCTGAGCATCTACAACGCCGCCGCGCTCCTCATCAACCACGCGCCGGGCGGCGCCGACGGCGGCCAGGACAAGCGCGTCACGTTTGGCGTGTGCCTCGACCGGGACGGCATGACCAACACGCACAGCCTGGAGCTCGTGCCCGACGGCCAGCTGGCCGTCGCCACGACGAATCCGAGCGCTGCCGCCGGCAGCATCGTCGTCTTCAACGTATCGGCGGGCTTGCAGGCCAACGCCGCGCCGGCGCAGTCGCTCAACGGGCTGCCGGCCGCGCACGGGCTCGTCTGGGATGAGGTGGCGGGGCTGCTCTGGGGCGTGGGCAGCAGCGCGGACCCGTCCGGCGCATTGCCGGCCGCGCCGGCGCTCGCGGGTTACCGATATGGGCGCAGCGCGTTCCAGTCAACGAGCCCAACGTACGCCTACAACGTGACGGGCAGCCTCAATCTGGGCACAGAGTGGAACGGCACACAGTACGCGGGATGGTGGGACGGCGGCCACGACGTCACGGGCGTGCCGGGCCGCCGCCAGCTGCTCTTCTCAAGCGACACGGACCTGCACGTCTTTGACATTGACTCGCAGACGTTTGAGAGCGGTGCCGCCGTCGCGCGCAACTATCTGCCAGGCTTCATGCCCGTTGACAGTCGCGTCGGCGCCGACGGCCAAGCGCTGCCGCGCTCCGACATCAAGTCGCTCAGCATCGACGGCAACCACAATGTGCTGTACGTGCAGGCCGCCTGGCAGGACGTGACGTCGAATCAGATCAACCTGCTCGAGAACGGCAGGCTGCAACCGGCGCTGACGTACTCGCAAGCCTTGTATCGGGCGCGGTGGTTTGCCGATACGCCGACGTGGCCCAAGGCGCGTCTGCAACCTTCTTCCTAGGTCGCCTCGGTCATTCCATTTCCAGCATTATCTGTTAGATATCCATTTGTTTAAAAGCAAAGTAATCAAGCGAAAGCATTTCACCATCACGCTTTTGGCCGTCATGAGGGAGGGGTATCATGATGCATTTTGTCGTAGACGCCTCCCACTGTCTAATTTACAACCGAGATCGAATCCATTCGGCCCATTTGCTGAGATCCTCGAGACGTTCTAGTACCTTGGCCAGATGCTCTCTTGTGACGTTGCTTCCGTTAATCTCTTTTATCGGGCCTGGTTCCTCGCCGAGAACATTTTCGTGAATGATTTTCACCAGTCCTCCTTCCAGAATGCTCAGGGTAATGTTGGCCGTCGTCTCGCGCATAGGAAAGACGACCTGCATGTGTGGTGAAGGATGGACCCAGAGAATGACATCCATTGAAAAGTCTGCCGGAACATTGACGGGAACGCCACTGCTTTCCTTGGTGCTAGTATCATCCAAGTTAAAAAAGGTAGCGAGCTGGTCCTTCATGGTCGACGTCTGCGACTTTTCGATTCCATCCCGCTGCGTGTCCGGCTCGGTATTGGTCTCGACAGCAGACTTATCCTCTCGGCTGAAGCTGCTCTCGAGCAACATCGACAAGAATGCATACTGGCGGAGCACCGGTAGCATGTCGACAAGTTGGCGGGGATGTCCAAACGGCAACTCGGATAGTTCCTGCGAGTATATGGGCTTGTAGATGAACAAGCTGTTTTGATGCGTCCTTGTCAAAGATTCATTGTACGTATTGATCATAGGCACCTGGTGTTGGCGAGTAATCGTGCGGGCTTCGCTGGGATCTTGCCGCGTGCCTGGCGTAATGGGGAAGAACAGAGCGTCAAAGGTAGGAGGCTGGCGGTTGAAGTCATTGGACGGGTTCATGTTGGGCGGCTCGACACCCGCAAGTGCGTAAAGGCGCGCCCATTCGGTCTGGGGAAGAATGACGGGGGGATCAAACGTGGCTGTGAACATGACGCGAGGGACTCTCGTAGTCGACAGGTCAGCCTGAAGCATGTCCATACTGGCGTCCTTGTTTTCGTCGGATTGCGGCAACGAAACATGGTCAGGCTCGAGCCAGTCAAGGAGAGGAGTTAGAGTGTCACCCAGCTCATCGTGCTTGACGATATCTTTGGAGATCCAGTTTTCGGACACCCGAGCGGGCGGCAGTCCCACGCCATCAATTCCAGCGCAACCAAGAAGCATCGACCATACCTTGCTCTTGTTGCTAGCTTCTTGTCCAGCAGGTGGTGCGATAAATCTCGTCTCTTTCCAGTACTGTAGAGCTAGGCCGACCTGGCCGCGTTCATGCATGACTGGCTTGCCGTGCCTGGTGCACATGGCAGCAGTCGCTATGAGGGAATCCGGCTTGCCAGTCATGGCAGGATTTCGGCGCAGTTGCTCCAAGTCCCATTCGTACAAGCGCTCCAAGCTGGAATACATGCTCGCCAGCGCCTCGTGGCAATCCAGTCCTGGAACAATGCTAAGCTTGTCCAACTGGGCAAGGCGCTCGAAATTCATGGCAAACCTCTCGAGGGTTTTTGTGAGAGGGCTTTGACCAGGTTGGAGCTGCAGGTCTCTGAGTAGTATCTGGCTAGCGGCATCGATGTGTTTTGTGACGGAGTCTGCGTTTCCATGGTATGAAAGAGTCGCATTCTGGACAATATTGTTGTCCAAGACAATATCAAGAGCTACAGCAGAGCCAGCAATGGCCAAGGTTTTCGTTTTGCGGCCGCCAGGTGTAGAGTGTTCTTCGGAGAGGAGTTCCATGCCGAGTCGTTGTGCAAGTCGTTCGAGCCCGGCCTCGCTCACCATGCCCTTTTTTTGCTGTATCCGGGTCAGCGATCAAATCTTGATGCAGAAATCAGGCATAATCCATACGTTTAACATTTTGATGATGTTCTCTAATCGTCGTAACTTTTCCTCCTCACTAGCGTAGGCTGCGCTGACGCCGTCGAGGCCAGCGACGCCTTCGAGGCCCATGTCAAAGCCATTTCCAATGCCGAGAGCGCCCATAGCAGCCGCGGTCGAGGGACTGTCAAAGTTGAGAGAAGCCATCGTCGATTGACCCGCCATGCCCATGGTGGCAGGCGACCTCTTGACATGCTGCGGCGACGAGTGCTGGCCGCGAGGGGAGAAGGCAGCCTGGGCAGCGTTGAAGGGCGTCGACACGGGCGGCGTGGCGGCTGGAAAGTGTGACGGCGTGCGGCCCTGTTGACCCGAAGGAGTTCGTCCCTGCTGCGAAGGCGCATGCTTCATTGCCGCCGGCGTGGGTGTCGACATTGTGGAGATGGTTGAAAAGGCGTCGAATTGAAGCTAGATGACCAGACGGTTGTACGCCGGTAGCCACGGCGGCTACCAGATGCTGCTGTGATGACAAAACAAAGCGGATAATTTATTTGATGATGCAGCAGCAAGAGCGGTACAAGTCGAGTTTGAAAAAGCAGTGGAGGGTGTTGCGCGTATGCAAACGCAAGGACGCGAAGAGCTGGTTGCTTTGGCGGGCGTTGAAGAGGCCCCACACTAGCTTTTCGTGCCCAGTGACAGGCGACCGGGAAAGGATTTGCGCCAGCACCCATTAATGAGACTACGTGGTGATTTCTATCGAACATTGTCGCCGGTAGCGCTCGCAACTTTACGATAGCAGCCTCGCAATTGCAGCCAGAAAGCTCAACTCTGTACGAACGACGACGATATAGAGACGAGATGGCGCAGGCGCCGTTTCGCAGCATTCACAGCCGCTTGGCCAGCCGGTCAATACGGATCATGATATCCCCTACGCCGTCTACATTTGCCGAGCGGCGCTCGATTTTACAAGTGCTGAAAAAATACGGACACGTTGATACTTTTCGGCGAGAAAACGTATGCGCATCCTGATTCTAATCTCTGTCGAGGCATCCGTCATGCTGACTTGCAGCCATGTAGCTCCAAGCGAACCGATACATTTCCGTCACGGGAAACGAAGATACGGCCACGACGCTGACGCGCCTGAGCCCCATTGCCTGCCGCATATCGCTGCCCCGGATCGAGCCCGCACAGCGCGCGCGGCAGCTGCAAAGCCTGCAAGAGCTTGCGGCCCAGCCTGTGATTGAGTTTCAGACGCAGACGACGAGGATGAACGAGGGGGAGGAGCAGCAGCCGCCGCCGCCGGTGGTAGATGCGGAAAAGCCCGGCGTCGAGTTTGAGACGCGCGAGTTTGTGCTGACGATTGGGTTCGCGCGCGACTACGATCACGGAAACGCGGCGACCAAGGCGACGGAGCACGCCGCTTGGCCCAAGGGCTGGGCGACGGACAGGTCGTTTGCGGCGACGGCGCTTGGGGCGGTGCTGCCCGACACGCTGCTGCGAAAGGGCCTCTGCCACTGGCTCATCAGGCCGGCGCCGGCGGACGCCGCGCGGGACGGCATGCAACAGCGGCTGGAGCGCAAGCAGACGATGCCGGGGCAGATGACCATGGCTGATCCGGTCGTGGTGATGGTGCCGAAGCCGCCGCGAAGAAAGTGAGCAAGGGCAAGCGGCGAAGTCTGCCACATTTGGCGACCTCACCATGCTTGGTTTATTCCGGACAACTCGAATGCTTGGTGTTTGCTTGCTGCATCTGCTGCACGTCTGTCTGCGCGGGCAGCACGGCCACAATCGGGCCAGAAGTGCCTAGCAAAAGGTGTGTGGCTCAGCCGGGGAAGCGGTCCGGTTTGGGGGCTGCAGGCTACGAACAAACCCTTAACCCTTGACCCTGCAATAGTACCGAGTTGTAATCAGTAAGGGAAAGGGATGGGGGACGCAAGAACGAGCCGTCATGACTTGAGCGTGGCAACAAATGTTCATGGCATGATTTATTCTTCCCTTTTTGGGGGGGTCGCCGTTTACCTTTGCCTGCCCGAATTACTCGCAGTCGAGCGGCAGCGTGAGAAAACCTGGGGTTTTTGAACGTGGTGAAGTGAGCGGCGGCTCTCTAACTACTAGCCCTGTACGGATTACGCCCTGGTAACTAGGAGCATGGCGCACGCAGTGCGGCAAGTAACGGGGGCCAAGAAACAATGGCATCGGTCGGTGCGTGGTGGATCGGCGCAGAGGCCAATCGATGATGGGGCCATTTCTAGCTTGGCCAAGGTAAATAGAGAGTGTGAAAGTGAAAGTGGCCCCCAATGAGAGAGAGAGAGAGAGGCAGATGTGATTACTGGTTGCCAAAGGGTATTTGGAGACGTGCAGGGACATGATGCACGATGCAGCATAATATACATGGCACACGGGATTCTAGCAGTCGACAATTACATTAAGGACTCGAGCATACTGGTAGGAACGGGAAGTAGCGAAAAAGAAAGAAAAATAAAAAAAGGTTAATGCCTATTGGCCATTTTTCGACGCCCAAGATGGGGATGCCGCTTGGGGAACGAGCCCTACGGCATGCTAGCCCGCCGAGCAGCCAAACGTCTTGTTTTCAGTGTATGGGAGCTTAGAAGGAAGGAACAGTGGAACTCTCAAGAAAAAAATAGAAAAAGAAAAAAGAAGAGCTCGTCACACTAATAACACTGACACGCTGGCAATCTTGTCTTGGAGGAGGGCCCTTCATGTCTCATTAAACTGAAAAAGGCTTCGTCAATGTTACGGAACGATTCGCATTGGTCGCTAATATGTAACTGGTAGCGAAGATTCCAGACTGATGAATGGCAAGCCAGGGGGGGGAAGGGGGGTGGTGATGAGGACTTTGTGGCGCTGCACGAGGAAGAAACAAAAGAAACAAGGATGGTGTGGCTTTGCTACGTCGTTCTCCACGGCTTGCCCGCTGCCGAACAATGACATGACATGTTGCAAACTTGGGTTTTTACGCTGAACAGGGGGGGGAAGGGGAAAGGGGAGGGGGGGCCGTTGATGGAAAGTTTATGCTAGTTAACTACGCCGTAATAAAAAAGCTTTGACTGACTGGGTCGCCAGCAGCCAACTCAGCTACTACACGATTATTGGAACACCTGAGCGCGCTGTACTGGTACCACACACACGCACACGCACACACACACAACACTACAAGGCATCAAGTTATTGTGAGTGATGGGAGGAGGATTGGAGGGCCGTGGTTGAGTCGTCGATCCCCATAACCTGCATACCCACCACGGGGAGCATCGGGCGGGCGTAATGTGGCTTGCTCATCTCGCTGAGGCAACCGAGGACTCCATTTTGGTTGGCTTGTCATTGGGCTGCAGCCCCCCTGTTGTTACTTTTCTTGTGTAATTTGCTTTGGGTTGCGAGCGATTGTGCCTTGAATGGCCGGATGGTGGTGGTGGTGGTATCGTGATGCTACTGCTGCTGCTGCTCCTGCTGCAGAGAAGGAGAATCTTGGGTCTGCAGGTTTCATACTAAAGAGTTATTAGATGGGGGATTGTGAAGAAGCAAAGCCCAGGATCGATGGTGGCTGCACAGTGCACGCCCAAGTTTTTCGGCAATTGGGTCATGCCAACGTCATGCCAGCAAAAGGCAACATCACCAATCACGATTCACCACCGGCCGGTCGCTGGTCAAACGGTGGTCCCATCTCTACCTTGTTAGCACATAGGTACTGGTTAATTAAATATTTTAGGTACTGAGTAAATAAATATCGTACTGGTAGTCTGGTACCAAGTTCAACCAAGGAGGCCGCCCCTCTTGTCTTCCAGCTTGGTCGGTCCCCCCACCCTAACGTTAGTTCTATTTTTTTTTTCTTCTAGCCTCTTTTTTCTTTAGTTTTCCCTGCTGGGTGAGAACAATCGGGACTAGCCTGTATGCAATAGGCATCACCCTGGCCGCCCTGGTTTAGGTGCACAGTGTCACTGGTTGTGGTGACTCGTGAAACATTTGCTTCTCCCCCCAGTCCTTCGATCTATCTAGCTTCTGGTATATGAGCTCCCTCCTCCCCGGCATCTCCCTCGTCACTTTGGATTTCTTTTTTTTCTTTCTTTTTCGTCGTGTTCTCTTCTCTTGTCACGCAAAATCAGCACAAGAAACATCATACTTTTCTCCTTCTCGTGCCCTCTTTTTGACGTCGTCCTAAAAAAAAAGAAAAGAAAGACTACCAGAAAATAAAAACAACACCCTCTGCTCAAGGAAACAACAATAACAACAAACCGTCACAATGGGCATCCTCCTCGCTGTTCACCACATTGGCACGCTGCTGCTCCTCGTCACGGCCATTCTCCTCCTGGTCGCCTCCATCTCATCGCCCGTCGTCAACAACCTGGCGCTGCTCAAGATCCAATTTCGCAACGGCCTCGACACCGAAGACATGACGTTTGGCTCCTTTGGCTACTGCCAAATGTACGAGTAAGTTGGATTCGCCTAATAAAACTTTTTTTTTTTCTTTTCTCTTTTTCTTTTTTTTTTTTACTTGTCTTCTCTTCAGTCTAACTAGCTCGGTTATCCATCCATTCCCCTGTCTCCACCATGAGCTCATCTTGCAGCCCACACCCCGCCCCTTGTTCGCAGATTTGCCTTAATAACACCAAAACACCTGGGTCCCTCGGTTGGCGATGAGAGCTGAAAATGCTCCCATGCCAAGACGGCCCTAGCACCCGCAATCTACTTTTCATCTACTTTTTGGTCAACCAGTATTTTTCAACCACACTTTGCTGACACGTTTTTTCTTCGCAGCGGCCAGTCCGACTACTGCCACCGCCACCTCGGCTACAACCCCCTCAGGCTCATCCGCGGCATCGACGGCCAGGTCGATAATGGCTCCGTCGGCCGCAACACGGCCTCTGGCCTGACGCGCGTCATGGTGCTGCACCCCGTCGGCGCCGTCCTCTCCTTTGTCGCCTTCTTGCTCGCCGTCCTCGGCACCCACGTCTTCTCCTCGCTCGCCGCTTCGCTCCTCTCGGGTCTCACCTTCATCGTCACCGTCGTCGTCCTCGCCTGCGACTGGACCGCCCTCAGCATCGTCCACCACCGCGTCAACGAGGTCCGCGGCAACCACGCCACCTACGGCTCCGCCCTTTGGTGCGTCGTCGCCGCTCTCGTCACGTCCTTTTTCGGCACCCTCATCGTCTTCCTCAGCTGCTGCGCCAGCAAGCGCAACAAGAACAAGCCCGTCGACCCCGTCGTCAAGAATGAGGCTGGCTTTGCCGACTCGACTGTGCCCAAGAAGAAGTTTTGGCAGCGCCGTTAGGAGACGCTGTCTTGTCGCGGTTGGTCTCGAAAGAGACGACAAGCGACGACGGTCTAAACGGAGCCGCTGGCGCACGACATCCACAGAATAGAAGTCGGCGGACGAGACGTTGGATGTGGTAATGTGGTAATGTGGGGCTTTTTCTGTTTGATGTCTGGCTGTGCCTGCTCATGATGTAATGCCCGTCTTTCTGGCTGGTTTGGAGTGTGTTGATGCCTATCGCGTTTTTTGTGTGCAAAGAAGCTATGATATCCCCACTGGCTCAAGTCCTGGTCAGTTGACCTTGATTGCGAGTTTCTATATACATTGATGATGGAAATATTGTTGAAGCAAAATTACTCTGTGCCGTATTTGTCCTGTTTCATTTTGTCTTGTTACATATTATCGCAAGCCTGGGCTGGCTGCCCGTGCAAGCCTTGTACCACACTGGCGCAACTCGAACCCCTGCAGCCCTTTTTCCATCTGCAAGATGCTCCATCCATCTCGATGCGCCCGCGCCACCCTTTTTCAGCCACCCATCCACTATTACGACGACCTCTTTTTCTTTTTTCTTTTTTTTTTTTTCGTTATTCCTCGCTTTTTTAATTCTTTTTTCAACGCCCGGGTCTGGCTGGTGATGGTGGGCTCTCGACACCGACTCATCAGTATGGTAATGAGAATTGGCAACACAATGCCGCGAACAAAAGCAAACTTTTTCAACAAAGAAGATGATTATTAAGGTACTGGAGACACTGGAGCTATCTACCATTTACATTATCAAATACCCGCCCTCTTGTCAAACAATTTTCTCTCCTCTCCTCTCCTCTCCGCTCCTTTTCCTCCCCCAACATCTCTTCATTTACTCAATATAAGCCCGATCAGAGCTCCAGCCTTCTTTTTTCTGTTTGCCCAGCTTTAAAACCATGACAAGAAAAAAAAAAAAGACCAGAAAAACTCCTCATCTCGGCAAATAATATCCCTTCCTCAATTATCAACAACATGCAAAGAAATCTTCTCTTTTTTTTTCCCCAGACATTACTCCCACTTCAAAACGACTCTCGCGAGAAGAAAGAAACCAGAACAAAACCAAGCAAAAGCCAACATTTTTTTTTTGGGTACGCGGCACCCAGACCACTTCACCCGCCGAAAAAAAAAAAGCTTTTGCGGCGCTGCAGTAGGAATGCGTTCTTTTGTCAAAAAGAAAAAAATGAGTGGCAAGACACGCTTACAGAGCGACGAACAAGGCGGCGGCACCGGCAAGAACGGTGCCGGCCTGACCGGCAAACTTGGGTGCGGCGCCGGTGACGACCACGGGCATCTTGTTGTTGCCGTTGTTGCCATTGCCATTGCCATTGTTGCCATTGCCATTGTTTCCGTTGCCCATGTTTCCGTAGCCATTGTTGCCGTTGTTATCGCCGTTGCCCATACCATTTCCGTTGCCCATACCATTGCCGTTGCCCTTGGTGTTGTCGTTGCCCATACCATTTCCGTTGCCCTTGGTGTTGTCGTTGCCCATACCATTTCCGTTGCCCTTGGCGTTGTCGTTGCCCTTGCCATTGTTGTTGCCATTGTTGTTGCCATTGCCCTTGCCATTGTTATTGCCATTGTTATTGCCCATGCCGTGGCCGTTGTTGTTGTTGTTGCCGTTGCCGTTGCCATTGTTGTCGCCACCGCTGGGTCTGCTGTGGTGAGGCTTGTTGGGGTACTTTGTAGCCGTCACCATGCTGGCCGACGGGCAGGGCGTCGTGGTGTGGTCATGGTGGTTGGCGCTGGCCGACGGCGTGTGGTGAGGGTGCGGCTTGTTCATCTGGGACAGGGTGTAGGTCGTGGTGCTCTCATGATGCGGCACCACCACGCCGGGGGTGGGGGTGGGGGGGTAGCTGGTGGTCTGCGCGGTGTGCTGAGGGCTGTGAGAGTGCGCGGTGAGCTGATCGCCGGTGCTGCAGGGCGTGCTCGCCGCGGCACCCGTCATGCTCGACGCGGGGTGGTGCTGCTCGGTGGCAACGCCGAGGCTGGCGAGGGCCAAGACGGTGGCGGCGGTGAAGCGCATCTTGAAACAAGGTGTGTGTATTGGGGGGTCTTAGTGGGCTGGGTAAAAGAGAGTAAAGGTCAAGGTAATAATGATGATGGTGGTGGAAAAAGGACAAGACGAAAAGTCGAGAGAAAACGAGGCTTGCTGGGTTTATATAGAACAGCAGGATCACTTTGGCACACGACCTGCTGCAGCCAACAACACTATAGTGTGACCTAGACTCCGGCGTTCAATCTCCTTGTACCAGCCAACAACATGCATATAGCATGACCTAGACTCTTTCGTCCTGGACGCCATCACCGTCTAGCCTGCACGCGGCTCCGCCTCTTCACGCAAGAGTTTCCGCCTAGGCGCGACCGGGATGGACCGGCGCGCATCACATAAACACCCGGCACCCAGCCAACAGCAAGCTACACGCCAATTGAGTTTGGCACAGGTGGCTGGGAACCAACAGCTAGAGGCCAACAACCTCATGGATGACGCCCTGATGTTGGTCGGCGGCTAGGTGGCGTCGGCCAGGCACAGAGAAAGCTTGTCTTGCCTAGCTCAAGTCTCAACAAAAGGAAAAACATTAAATCGTCGCGTGCCAGCCAACCATATGGGCCAAACCTCGCAAGCCGCGTCAGTCGTCACTCCTTTCAAAACAGCACCGGCAGGTTGAACGCGTGACCAAGCTTGCGCTACGAATCCAGGAGAAGGAGCTAGACACATACAAGACGCTAATAGCACAGATGAACGAGTAAAGCATAATAGATGGAAAAATCTTCTAGTGGAGAATAAAAGCCACAAAAAGGATAATGCTCGCTATATGTAAATGCCCTCTTTCAATTCCCCGTGTCCCCATAGCCACGGTTCCTTGCCGACTGAACCAACTCGAATTACAACCTTTTGAAACACTGCCAGTAAAGACCCTTGACACCGTTGTCAAATTTACTCGTCCTCGGGGAGACCTGAGAAGAGGCCAAAGCGCATGCGATGGCTCTGCATACATGTTAGCTTTCATAACTGACAAGGTTTTGCGCCACGCAGAGAGGTGCAGCATGGCCTGCTTCCGCGAGCAGGCCAAGATACGACACACGATACGGTCGAGAGCCACTTACAAAGGGCAGCTTGGGAATAATGACGGCCAAGACGGCCAAGAAGTTGATGATAAAGTAGGCAAGATCGTAGTGGGTATAATGGGTGCTCAGAAGAAAGAGCACAATAGGGACACTGAGTAGAAACTTTTTGGTGGGCGTGTACTGAGCACCGTTGTCGATTTGCTCCCACATGTTGAGGTTATCGAAGGCGCCACTATTGAATTCGAAGGGGACTCCTCGGACATAGTGGAACATGATGTAAGAGCCAACCATGTAGGTAATGTTGGTCAGTGTCCACGATGTCTCCTGCGAGACTCCGGGGATGACGTCGTAAAAGATCTTGAGGCATGCTATCAAAACGAAATGAATGGTCCACGCTCCTATCGAGGCAGTCAGTATGTGGGCGTGACACGGAGATTGGGGGGTGATGGGGCAGGTAAGTTTGGAGTACCTTTTGCGTTGGTCCAGTTTGCATTGAGATTGGGAAGAGCAGCCTGATCCGAGATTTGCTCGAGCGTCTCGGGGGGTTCGTGATAGACCTGGAGGATGCTGCTGGAGCGTCTGCGACGGCCGGGGTTCTTATCGTCCATGTCGAGGTAGGTGCTACCAGAGCGAGGAGGGTTCGTCCTAGCGTCGTAAGAGACGGTGGGCTGAAGAAGAGTCGGAGAAGCCAGCTTGGCGATTTGAACTGGGAACTGCGCAAGCCGCAAATGAGTCTCTCGTGAGCCGTTGGCGGCGTGTGAGAACGAAACAAAGGACTCTGGAGCGAGTCGGGGAGGGTGGATGGGAAATGTGTAGCGAACGGTGGTGTCGAGTGACGCAATCAACTGGCAGGACTCAGAGAGTAGGCAATAGCTCAGATTCCACTCTAGCTATCGGTGAATGGACGAGGCAATTGGCCAGTTGGGTTTCGTCAGAGCCGTATTCGGGAATGGGTTCGAGGAGAATCCGGTACTGTCGGGAGCGCGGGCGTGATGTGAAGCGGGCGGCTGATGGAGACAAGTGCTTTATGGGATAATGTTGATGGAGATGGAAAGAAGATTCGGTAAAGAAGAATGCGGAAGAGAAAACGAATGAACCAAAGAAAAGTAATGGTCGATGTCGAGTTGAGGCAAGAGGAGGCTTGCGTGTGGCGAGGCGGCCTTGTGACAGGAAACAAGCTGTACGGGGCAGTAGTGGGCAGTGGTGGGCAGTGGTGGGCAGTAGTGGTCAGGCAGCCAGTAGGAGGCAGCAGGGACAGGAGCTTGCACCAGACTAGCGCAGGGACTCTTGTCGAAAAAAGGTTCGTGGGTGGCTGCGTTATGATGGATGGCTTGATAAATGGGCTAAAAGGAGCGGGGGCCGTAATCAATATTGACAATGATTATATATATCAGCACAAGGACAGTGACAAGAACACAAGAAAGGTCGTCGGTCAAGGGCAAGGACCAAGGGCCAATGCCATCGGGACGGTCTGCGCTTGTGCAGCACTGCAGCACTGTACGGAGCAGTCCTCTGGTGGTGATGGCGCTGTAAACGACCGAACGCTAGTGGACATGGGCCCCGTCTAGAACCTCGCCAGCAGCCACAGTTGATGTGGCTGCTGATAAAAAATGTCAGTTGAGGCCACGTTGGAGACAACGGCGGCCCTTGTTTTTGATGCTATTTCGATAGATTTTGTTACAAAAAAATAAATAAATAGAGCAAGTAAAAAAACATGCAGTAGAATGTGCAACTGATAATCGTAGACTGACCGACATTTGTCGATTCCACCAAGTATTTTACCCGAGGCACCACATAGCCATTTGCGCCTCTTTCTCGCTTCCATGCATCAGCACATCACACATGCGCCAGCCTTTGCCCACCAGATTGAGACTACTGAGAGGTAGCATGACTGCCTGCCGCCGCCCCTGCACCGAATGCACCCAGGAGGGGGCCAGAAAGCTTGTTGCTGCTGTTGCTACTCCGTACTGCATGTCTGTTTGCTCTGTGAATCCGTCCTGTCTGGTAGTGCTCAATTGCGCTGGCGCCGGCGCCCATATTGCCAACTACCCGTGAGGCATCACATAAAATCGGCAGCACAGCTTACTTTGTTCCGACTTGCTCGATATGCCAAGGGGAAACGCCACGTGATCCATCTGCAAACTGCAAAACACCAGCCAGCACAAAACATGTTTCTTGGCGTTCACGTTCTCCCCATTTTCTGACTATCCCTTTGTTATTATTTAACTTGCCTGGTCAAGCTCGTCGACTCTCAACCCCTTTGGGCCCCTGCACAGCCAAATAAAGTGGAGCTCAAATCGAGATGGACAACAAGTAAAATGTAAGGCAGCTCTCATCCTATTTGATGGTCTCATGGCTGCTTACATCTGTAAATACTGAGTACGGCATAAATTCTTTTGCCAATTTCTGTGCCTTGCGCTGCAAATTGACATCAATCGCAGGCACTCAATAAAAGTTCAAGGAAAACCTTGCTTCCAGTAAGGATCGGGCCAGCGGTTTGCTCTGTCGCGCGGCATCTAAATCTAACTACATGGATTCTATTTTACAAGCCGAGGCCAGTCTTTTCGAATACGAGTTGCTGCAGTTTCGGCGTATCGGCTCGGGAAAACCTGGACCCGCTGCCAACCTTTTTTTGTTGCTGCTCGGTCAGTTCCAGCTTTTACTATTAAATAGTGGAGCTTTCAATTTTGCGCTGATTCGACCATGATATTTTTCGCGTTGCCTTTTTTTAGTTGGTGTTGCGACAGTCGCATACTCGTACAATCAGGACGTGCTACCGTGCTACTTCCCCCTTGCCTTGTTATTGATTCCGGTTCTCAATCCCACCGCTGTCGTGTATCCGGTCGAACCGCAACACAGCCGGCGCATTGACCTCTGATTCATTCGCGGCGCAAACCTCATAGTAGCAACGTCACATGAGCCACTGCGACCTGCAGCATCACATTCCCGATGGCCGCGGAAGAACAAATACCCGGCGATGTCATTAGCATGGGGGGAAGCGACAGCGAAGAAGAGAACAGCCAGATCGGGAAGAGATCATTAGCTGATGTCGATGGCCCCGACGGCCAGGACGATCAACCTTGTCACACATCCAAGCGCGCCAAGTTCAGCCGCCCATCGCTCAGCAGCGACCCAAGCAAAGCTTCCGAGGAGGGCGAAATAGAGGAGAGCTTTTCAAAGTCTATTGGCAGTCAATCCGGGCAATCAGACGGCCAGCCAGCAGCCAAGTCGTTTGTTCCCTCGGACCCGCCACTGTTTACAACCGACACTGTCAGTTTGAAGCTGCCGGCGCTTTCGCAGAAGAAGGAGGGCTCCTGGTGCGAACGCGTCTTGGACTGGTCCACCGTTTTGTGCACAATCAATTTCGAGTCCCTGGCCGACATCAAGCCCCCAACGGTTGTGTCCGCATTTTGCCAATACGTCGACGTGCACAGTGGTCTGAAACCGCCAAAGAAGAGAACGGCCAAGCAGACTGTTCGAGCCATGGAAGAATCGGGCCAGATTGCCAACGTCATCACATTCGCAAAGCCACCACCCCCTGCGCCGGCACAGAAGGCAGACGACGTGGAAGATGGCCAAGTCGCCGACTCGCCTGAATATGAGCCGAGTGAGCCGGCGCAGGTGGAAAATGGCCAGCAGACCAACGGCCACGCAAATCACGTTGTTGTTAGCGCAACGAATGGCGATTCGATTTCCAAAGGAGGACCAACAGCGGAGCAACGTCGATACTTTCCTTCTGCGGAGAACGCGGCCGACATGTGTGTTCTGTGTGGCCGCAAAGGCCACGTCGCTGACGCATGCAGCCACACGAAATGTAAATTCTGCGGAGAAACTGGTCACTGGCAATTTGCCTGCAAAGCCATCCAGGCTAGATGCGACAAATGCCGACAACTTGGCCACGACACTTCAACCTGCGTGGAAAAGCTGGCCCTCACCAAGGATGAGGGCCTGGCCTGTGCGTACTGCGGGATGGAACATCACCTCGAAGGCGAATGCACAGAGCCTTGGCGGTCATTTCACGCTGAAGGAGATGTCGTGCTGCCTGTGGTTGCTATCCAGGCGTCCTGTGCGGTGTGTGGCTCACGAAACCATTTTGCGTCGGACTGTTCGCAAAAGGGCAGCCGGCCATTCAATCCATCATGGACATTACGAAATCGCGATCTTTTTATAGATCCAAAGTGCGGCAATGAGTCCATCGAGGAGGCCGCTAGTCTGCATCTCGGTGCGAAACCAAAGAAGGGCCGCCAGCAGGCCAAGATGCCACGTGGTGCTCCCTCACGGGCCATCAATGTGCACTATTCTGAGAGCGATGACTCTGACATGGACCTACTCAGCCACAGAGCAGCAGCGCGACAGCAACGGCCGCCGGTGGGCCGCATGCAAATGTCGACCAACATCCAGATGCCTACGCTGGGAGGTCACGCCGTGCAGCCGCCCTTGCCACCGGGCCCTCCTCCACCCCTCCCTCCGTCGAGCTATCCTCCACCTCCAGGCACAACCAGCTACGGCAAAAACGAGCGCGGGCCACCACCTTCACTGCCTCCGAAGCCGCCAGCTGCGCGGAACAGCCGGGGACCTCTGCCTCCTCCGCCCAAGGGAGATGTACGCCGTGGCGGCTATAGCCGTGGACGGGGTGGTCCTCCGCGTGGCCGAGGCGGACGCGGAGGTGGAGGCGGAGGTGGAGGTGGAGGTGGCAGAGGACGAGGACGGCGATGATTGTGCTCGAAAAGGCGCAGATGGCGTGTATCATTATCATTATTTAACATGGCGTGTAGAAGAGGGGCAAAAAGGATATTCACTATCTAGGACCATTATTACGATACCCAAGAGCATTTACCAAATACAATTGGCTATATTTATCTTTGACATATGAGTCCATTATTTTACATGCTATAAGTCTCTGCTGTGGATTGTCAGCTGCGTCAATATGAGCAGGAATGTCTGGCTCCACGCCATCCTTTTCGCGGAGCCCTTGGTCATCATCCAGGCCGAAGCAGCAAGCCCATGTGAATGGACTGGTGGGTAAATAGAGCAGCCGCGTGTTCCGCAAAGGCCACACACATGTGGCCGCAGCGCGGTGAGCTTGTTTTTCCCTGACGGCTTATGTGGTCAAATGGGCCGTGATGCGCCGACCCGGGACAAATATATAAGAGCTCATGAACCTCCAACCACCGTCTCGTTGCGTTGTATATTCAGTTTTTTTTTTCTTGTATTCGGGGTTTGCTCGAGCCCCAGTCATTTTTGAAAAGAAGTGATTGAAATGCGATGACTCCTCGCATAAAGGTTTTCAGTTCTTGGACAGCACAATCAGCCCCACGGTCACCGAGGTTTCGCCACGAACGTGGTACATGCAGTGCTAGTTGACGGCGCCGGGCGTGCCTGGGAAAATAATGTCAAAGCAAGACCAATACTTGGTCGCGGAGGCCGCACAAGTATGAATGTGATGAGAAGCAAAAGGTGTGCATATTTCTCTCGACATGGCTCGCACCACGGCTGCCTCCTTGGCTATCACGACGGCGCTGTGGCAAAGGGGAGGGGGGAGGGGGTTGTCGTCGGCTCATGGCAGGCTATCAACTGCCGTTGTCCCCAACATTCCTTGGTTGCCTTTTTCCCCGCCTTGAACAAGACTCGACATGGGAAAATCGGCTGTAGGGTTTTTTTTTTTTTTCTTTTTTTGTGCAAGGTCGGCCGTATGGCGCCACACGCGCGGCGCGATCCGCGATCTGATACACGCGACTTCCCACCCGGCCCCGCGTCGAGATGCGCGCTTGTGATTGGCCGCCAACGCGAAGGTGACACCCAAAACGTCTCGCTCTTTTTTCTTCTTCTTTTTTTTCCCCCTCTGCAACCTCCACTCACACGCCGCGCAACGACCACATTCGGAAGCGTCCCGTTGGATGGCAGGTAATTGGCTTTTCGACAAGCCCCTGTACGTTACGGAGAGCAAGTTCCTCGGCCCCAGTGTTGCGCCGAGCTGATTGGCATCGAGGCCACTTGCACTGCGCAGACCTACTGCACGAGGGTTTTCTTGTGCTTTTGCCTACCGACCATTCAATGGCCAGTCTCCGCGGCGACGATGCTGCATTTCATGCCCTGCGGCGCCGGGGGGAGCGCACGCATCACGAGCCAGTAGATGCGCGAAGCTCGCGCGAGCTCTCCTTCTGCAAGCCCCCTGCCAGTTCGTCCTACGAGTTCCCCTCCCCGGTCACTCTGCAGGCTGTTTCGTTTCGTGGCGTAATAGTCGTAGAATAAGCTTAGCTTTTGAGGTAGTGTGGCTGCTTGTAACTTGATGCGGGTTGGTGCAGGGAAAGATGCTTGCGCAGACGGGGGGGAATAGGAGGAAGAATTCAATCAGTTGAGGGACGTGGTCGGGATATATACCGACCGGCTGCTTCTCTTTCCAGGCGGCCACTTCTTGTGGCCTTGTTTCCTTGTTCTTTCAAGTTTGTTGCAACGACACTTGTCAATACTCAGCATTGATATCCGGCATTGACTCGACCAACACCAACTTGCTCATACCTCTCAATCATCCAAGCATCATCAACGTCAACATCACCAGCAGCACTTGCATACTATTGAGCGCTCCATCCTCAATCACCCCCAGAGAGTCGCATTGGCTACATTCAGCCTCCCACTGCCCTATCCAGCCCACCCAATGACAAGGATATGGCGTCTACAGAACAGCAGTTTCTCGCCCTCTTGAGAAGCGACCGCATCCAGGACGGCCTCTTTGCACACCTCTCCACCGGCGACGCCTGCGCCGTGCGGCAGTCGTCCTCGGCCTGCTGCAATTTGCTCACCAAGCGCCTCTTTACCCGCATCCACGTCACCTTTACCGCGAGTGCCTTTACCAAGCCGTGCCGCGTGGCCGCTCTCGGCCGCATCGGCCACCACGTCGAGCACCTCACCTTTTACCTGCCGCACTCGGACGCGACCTTTCTCCCGCCGCTCGTGCACCCGCAGACGGGCCAGGAGATTTCCTTCTTGTACACGCCACACACGAGCATGGGATCGGCGCTCACGCGGCCCAAGTACGCGAGCACCGAGCTCGGCGACATCCTGACCCAGCAGTACCCGCCGCTGTTCCACGCCGCGACCAACGTGCCCAGCTTCATCCACGCGCTGGCCCGCCTCGCCCGCATCCGCCACCTGACGGTCCGCTGCCCCGGCCAGAACCCGGCCGAGCGCTACCGCCGCGACATTGTCGACTACGCCCTCATCAGCCTGCGCATCGCCGTCGAGCGTGCCCCGCTAACCAACTTACACAAGCTGTCCCTCTCGTCGCTGCACCCCGCGGCGCTCAGCTACCTGCGCCACGTCAATGGCATCGGCAGCGTGCCGTCGGCCGGCCGCCGCTGGAAGCAGATTCGCAAGCTGCACCTGTCGGTCGAGGCCTGGAACTTTGCCAGCAGCGCCTCGCCGGGGCTTGATCACCTCAAGATCATTGACGACTACATCCGCGGCCTGGCGCCGCAGCTCGAGAAGCTCTCCTTTTCCTGGATCGGTGCCAGGGGTCCATGTCCCATTGCCCTCGCGGCCGATCCGCTCTTTGCGCCGCCGCGCGCCTCCCGCAAGCTCTTCCACGAGGTCACCTCGCCCATGTCGCCGCTGCCCGTGCGGCCCCCGCGCCCGCCCATCCACATGCCTGCGCTGCGGTACCTGCAGATCCGCAACACGGCCATGAACGCGCCGCAGCTGCGCCGCCTCATCGACACCCATCAAGCGACGGTCAGGGAGTACGATTTTGAAAACGTCTCCCTGGCGGACAATGGCCGCTGGGACGAAGCGCTCGCGCCCATCAGCGAGGAGCGCAAGTGGTCGCACAGCGGCCTCGTCCGCGCACCGAGCCGGTACAGCCTGGCGACGAGCGAGAGCGCCGACGACGAGCTGCCCAAGCCCAGCGCAGCCGTCGCAGCTGTCGGCCGCGAGCTGCTCGACATGGATGTTGGTGCCTACGGCTTGGACGACGACGATGACGATGACGAGAAGGCGGTCATGGAGAAGCTGACCGAGGAGATGGCGGCTGCGGGCACGCGTGAGGTGAGCACGGGCTTCACCACGAGGGTCAGGAAGAAGAAGCGCTCCAAGCACAACCATCGTGGCCATGACCACGATCACCACCGCAGCAAGCGCAAGCACAGCAGAAGCGCTAGCGAGCCGGACAAGAAGTCGACGTCGCCTCCGCCGCCCCCTCTGCCGCGCTCGCACTCTTCCTCGTCGCAGCCGTCGTCTTTATCCTCCCCTATGCGCCTGTTTCGACGACGCCCATCCCATTCGTCGTCGTCGTCGTCGTCGTCGTCATCATCGTCGTCGCAGCAGCGCAAGTTGTCACCCGACACGGTTCACGTAACCCCCGTCACCCTCCCCGACCCATTCATCTCGCCGCCCATTCTCTCCTCGGACCCGCGGCCGGTGCTGCTCCTCCAGCCAACAGTCTACGACCCCCACGAGCGGCACGCCCCGGCATCGCCCAGCGGCGGCGGCGGCGGCGGCGATGACGACGACGATGGCATCACCGCCGTGCAGCGCAACCTGGAGCAGGAAGAGGCGCACCGGCTGCTCGCCGAGGACGCGGCGGCGCGCGTCAGCGCCCTGCAGCGCGCCAAGGAGGCCGTCATGACGAAGCTGACGCGCGAATTTTTCAAAAAGCACAAGCCGAGCGGTGGCGACGGCGATGGTCACTATGGTCATGACAGCGCGGGCAGCAATGGCGCCGTGGCGGCGTGCCGGTTGATGGCGGGCAGGGACCTTGTCGCCGGCAGCGGAAGCTACTACACGGGCAACAGCGACTTTGTGCTCGAGGACCGGTGCACAATGGACAGCCAGACGGCCATGGTGCCGCTCATGTTTAGCCGAGCATGATGTGGGATGTGGGCAAACTCGTGAGCGGTATGACAGAAACGCTTATTCAAACGAGGCAAACGTTGTGATGAAACTCATGGATGATGCTGATGACGTTGAATGTTTGTACTCCTTTCTTACTAACTCTTTTTAACAATATTTTCCCTCTTCTTTCGAATCCACATCATTCCTGTCATTAACTTGTAATTTCCCAATTCTATTAGTTGTACAATCATTCTTTTGAATACTAGAGCGCGCTTGCTGTCTCTACACTTAAAAAAAAAAACTACACCGTGACCCTCAGAATCTCTCCTTAATGACCGAGTTCAAAGCCCAATGCGTAGTCTAACCCCACGTTTTGCACCCCGTCAGCCGTGATATTCCTTTTCTCTTTCTCGCCACCTTGACCACCGGCAGCGCGTCCTGTGTGTCGGTCGCAGTGCCGGTGTGAAGAGAGACTTGGGACAAACCTAACCATGGACATGTTGTGCTGAGCGTAAATGTGAAACTCGACATTGATACATTACAGAGGTGATTTCGGGATAACAACGGCCAAAGAGGAATGCTGCCTATCAGGATATTGCACCAGCAATGTACGCTGTCTATCAAGGTATACATCCTCGGCCGGCCCAGTTGAATGCGGATGAGCGTACACTGCCCATTGCTAATCCGTTTTCCCGGTCATGACGATTATTCTCTTCATATGCTAATTCTATACTTGTGTGTGTGTGAAATCGCTCAACAATCGTAGAACACTTTTTGAAAAAATGAAAACTTGATTACCAAAAACTCCTTTCAATCAAACGTCACCTTGGAACCCGTATGCTCAACCACTCTGCCCATCAGCCGCGCCGTCTGAATATCCTCTGCCGTCTCTGCCTTTTTGTGCTCGTGCCGTCTTCCCTCGCCGCCGCCGTCGCGCCGTCCGGCCGCAGCGTTGGCCGGTCTGTCCTTGCCGAAGCGCTTCCTGTAGCGCGACTGGTCGTCCTCGGCCAGCTCGAGCTTGAGCTCACGGCCGAGCATGCGGTTCACGTACCACTTGCGCGTCTTGAACTGTTTTTGCTGCTTCTGCTGGCCGCGCTTCTTTTTGGGCTTGTCCGCGTCCTCGTCCTTTGCCTCATCATCATCATCATCACCATCACCATCATTGTCGCCGCCGTCGCTGCTGTCGTCTCGGAAATCGTCCTCGGTCTCGACAGCCTCCTTGATCTTGACAAAGCCCTTGACGGCCCACGCGGCGGCTTCGGCCTCTTTAAACTTGACCCAGCCGTAGCCCTTGCACTTGCCCGTGTCCTCAAACGTCGCAATCTTGGCCCACTCAATCTCGCCGCACTTTTCAAAGTTGCGCCGCAGGTCGTCCTCGGTCGTCTTGAAGCTCATGTTGCCGACGAATATTTTTCGGCTGGCGTTGGGGTCCACGGCAGGCTTGGCGCCGCCTTTTCTGCTGCCGGCCCCGCCGTCCTCTTTCGCCTCGGGCTCCTTGTCCTTCTTCGGGCGGCCCTCAAACGACGTCGAGTCCTTGATCAGCAGCCGGCGGCCGTGCCACTCCGTCTCCGACAGCGCAACGGCGGCGACCTTGCCGCCAATGTCGGAAAAGTCGACGTACGCGAAGCCCTTGTTGGTGGCCGGCTCGCTCTTGTCGCGGCCGGGCGTCTTGGACAGCGGCAGCTTGACGCGCGTAATCATGTCGCTGGTGAGGACGCCGCCCGAGTTGTCAATGAGCCACTGGCGCAGCTCCCGCGGCGTCACGGTGAAGCGCAGGTTGCCGATCCAGACGCCGTGCTCCGAGCGCGCCGCCTTGTCGTCCTTTTTATCCTTGTTCGTCGTCTCTTCTTCTTCGAGGTCGTTGTTGTCGTTGTCCTTTTTCGCTTTAAATGTCGCGCTCTTGCCCTTCTTCATCGCACGGCGGGCGCGCTTCGACGGCGGCTCGGGTGCCGTCAAGTCAACTTCAATCTCCTCGACATCGGCCTTGCGCTTCGCAGAATTCGTCTCGGGCGAGGCGTCCACGGGGGACATTTGTTTGTCGTCGGATGACATTGTACCAATGCAGAAACCAGCCACGACCTGAAAGGGCTTCTATGTGCAGCTGATAGGTCCAAGACTATCTCTGAAGAAATATGGCGGCTGATAATGCGCAAAGTTCAATGTCGCCAGCACGTTGGCAGAAATTTTACTGGGTCCGGTGCCGATAAGGCTTATCGTGACAAGGGTCCTCCAGCACCTCGATGACCACCACTTGCGCCATTAATAGCTTGTCTCCAGTTGAAGTATAGGGAGCTCTCAAATAGACATGTACTAATTTCATCAAATTGTCAAATACTAGTTGCGCATTTACATATGGTCAGACTCAACAATACTGCCCATCAGGCAATCAAGTGTGGCGCAGGGGCGACTGTTGTGGCGGTATAAGACCGTGTGGCTGATCCCATGATGCACTACCCGTACATGCTAACAGCTCGCATAACTCATCTTGGACAGCTTTCCAAGATTCTCTATAAGTCAAAATTAGCCCTAGCTAGGTGCGGGAAGTGGAGTGGATCAAATGCTAACATGGCGGAAGCTTACCGCTGGTTTACCGTACAAGTAAGCCGACTTACTCGAAGCACGTAGCGTGCCATACATCTCACATAAGAAATAAAGTCGCAAAATTCCTGCAATGTTTAGACACCAATTGGATAGCAAAGATGACGAAATAAAAAGTATGCTAGCATTTATCATCAAGTAAAACCAGTAAAGTTCTAGTAGAGTAAAGAACAGCGACCAACTACATGAACCCGTAAATTCGTGATACGTAAAGGAAAACGACAGCGAAAGTGCTGCAGCACTACATATTCTCAATAGTACACCGTCGAGTAAAGCCGTCACGGGTGTGTGCATATTTAACCCATGAGGTAAGCTGCAGCAATCAAGCCACCGACAGCGTAGGCTGCCTGGGCTGTGACAGCCGCAGCGGCGTTGCCGGTCGTCGATGAAGCAGCAGCGCCGGAGCTCGAGGCGCTGGCGGACTGGGAGGAGGAGGAACCGCCACTGCCAGAAGTCTGCGCCGCAGTCGCAGAAGACTGAGAAGTCACAGTTGTAGTGCCGCTGCTGCTGCCCCGCGAGGCACTCGAGGTGGCCGTGGCATTGCTGCCGCCACCAGCACCTCCGGTGGCAGGGAGAGAGCGATCAATTGTAGTGGTGAGCTGGTTGACGTCGGTGGGACGAGTGACATGGACCGTGACGCTGGCCACCTCGCTGGTGGCTGCCGAGTTGTACGTGGTGCTGGAGAAGCCGCACACGGACAGAAGCTCGTCAATGTCTAGATGGCAGACTTGAGATTAGCTATTGATTGCCGAGATATAGTGCCCGGCCACGTACCCCTGAGATCGTCGCTGTCGGCGCGATTGTCGTTGTCGTGCCTGTTGTTCCTGGTCTGATGCATGCAGTCGGCGCAGAGAGCGGCAATCTTGCCGACGTCGAAGCTCTTGTTGGTGCAGATGCACTGGTTCTGAAGGAGACGCTCATCGCGGTCGTTGTCGTTGCGCAGGTCGATGTCGCAACGGTCCGACAGGGTGCCAATCGGCCTACAGATGGTCTTGCAGGGCGTGGGCACGTCGCCCATGTCCAAGTCGATCTGCGCACTGGCGGCAAGAACCAACTGGGCAATAGCCAGAGCGATGGTGCTAGTGTGACGCATATTGGGTAATGTGAAGAACGCGATTTATCTGATCTTGGGCGATTGGAATGAGACAGGAATGACAATGACCTTGGACGAGAAATCGGCAGCATTAAATAGATAGAGAAAGTTGGCGATTCCTTGACAGAAGTACGTACCGTGTTACCCATCCGCCAACACGTCATGGACAATGCAACTGGGGAATGCTGATAATGTGGATGTCCGGGGTATAGGGTTCTTTGCTCCTTCCCATGACTTATTCCCTGTTTCATGGGAAATTGTTGGAGACTCGAGACTCTATCATCAAGTTCGGTATCCTTTTCTTCACGGCAGTCGAAAGTCAGCACTGGCGTTGCTTCGCCACGATCTGATGCGCAGCCCCCAAGAATAGAAGATATTACGTGTGTTGTCGGATTATCTTTGCGAGTTGCGATGGGTTCCGGGTCATCACTGTTGATCAAAGTGTCTAAATAAAGACGTCGATCATCCATCGGGTGGAGTCGACTCACACCATCTTTTGTTGCCAAGGCTGATTTAAACTTGTCTTTTGCAAGCCATTGTCACATTGACAATTGACAACTGGAAACCCCGCTCGACAGGCGCAGCCTCTTTGTCCAGCCACAACACGGATATGGAGAGGTCCTGGTTTGTCTTGGTGCCTGGATGCCTGGTAAGGCCTTGCCTAAATTAGCGCCAGCTTGTCTGAACCGGCAATGTGGCTTTCATCACGATAAATCTGTGAGCGCCAGAAAGAGACAGCACGCGAGCAATGGAGCTACCAATCACCACGAGGCAGCCAACTGGGGTTCAGGCTTGCATAATTTACTGCACATGAATAGTGCTTTATAAATTATAATTAGGCATTAGCAGACAAGGGTGGCCAAAAATAGCTGCTATAGTGGGTATAAGGCAATTCAGAGCAAATCCCCCATAATGCTGCTCGGTATTAGTTACCTGGAGGCACTGTCGCTCACTGTAGAGCCTTCTAACCAGACATGATTTTTTTTTTCCTTCACATTTTTGTTTACTAAAATCGGGGTTGAGACCGAAAGCAATGCCTTCTTGGCTATCTATAGTCAGCCAATATTTACTGGTGACTAGGAAGTGTGCCATGCATGCCACATCTCCAACACTCGCTTCAAAAATCACAACAACACACAATACAGGCTTATTCTGATCCATGTACGATCCCCTGCAAAATTACAGGGACCTTACCTGGGTGTTCCTAATTAAGTATAGACTACATGACAAGATTCAAATCTTACGTTGTAAAAATCAGCCCTCCTCGCCTCTGCCTTATAGCTTTAAATATAGCTACTTTGTGAGGCATTGCACGTGATAAACCTACACGTTAGCCTGTCATAGACCCATCCTCGTTCTCCTCGTCCTCCTAATCCTCCTCGTCTTCCTCATCCTCATCCTCATCCTCCTCACCCTCGCCCGTGCCCTATCCCTCATTGGGATCGATCTTGAAGATATCCATTATCCATTGACGAAAAGTCGTTTCCACCCAGTCTGCCAGTTCATGCAGCACAGCAACAATGGTATATAACCCAAGCAGTGTTGATGTGCCCCCAATCGACACGTTTCCCAGAATCTCTAGGCTCCCACCTCTGTCGCACGCAAAGAGCAATTTCCACTCAGTGCCGATGATCAAAATTAAAGGGAGAGTGATTATCCTTGGTTTCGGCTTGGGTGGTGTTGTGGCCGCCCATAGCGATGGGCTGCTCTTCCCTCCGCTGCTCTGTTCAAGCTTGCTCATGATGGAAATCATGCGGCGGTGCCATGCCGATGTCCAGATGCCCAGCTGCAACTGGCCTTCCTTAGCGCTCCCCTCCGCCTTAGTCTTGATGCTGATGGCAATTGGCCGGAACATGACAGGGCTGTACGTCGTCTGGTTGACAGATTGGGTCTCGAGCGGCTCCCGGTGCAGAACGTGACTCTGGATCGCCCGCAGCAGTCTCTCGTCGGCGGCCGTGTCGTGTTTGTTGCCTTTGGGGGACCGTCCGAGGGCGCGAGACCCATCAGCTGCGGGAGTCAATACAAGCGCCAAGTCAACCATGTTGCCCCCGGTAACCCTGGCATCGTCGCTGTCGCCGATATCAGCCAGCGGCGGCATAAATGACGGGCTTATCCGCGCGGTCTGTATCAGCTCCCCATCCACGTAGTGATGACATTTCAGCGCCAGGTTCAACAAAGGGCCGTGTACCAGCATGTTGACCGCAAGTTCTGACCTGTTGAGCTTTTGACATTCGAAACCAGTAAACAAAATCTCCTGTAGCTCATCGAATTGGCTTGCGACCGGTGACGCTGCTTTCTTGAAGCAAGATTCTGAGAGCTCTTCACCAATGGCGCAGGATAATCTCTCGCGATCCTCAACCGGCAAATAAGACGCGCGATGCTCGCCGATTCGGCGGATACGGCTATATAGTGGTCGCACATCTGCAGGGAGCTGCTCGGCTGGAGCATACAGCTCGTTAAACCTTACAGGATTCTCTGGTCCTATACTGACGTTGTGAAGCCAATTGACAATGCACGCGGCACGCTCTTGGTAGACGTTGTTATCAGACATTCTACAGCAGGGTAGTGTGGACTTGCGTCAATACATGCACGTATGGTTGGGATCATGGTGGATGATGAACAGTGTAGGCTCGTCACCCTGTTTGTCAAGGACACGCGAGTACACGTGAGCGGCCCAATATTAATCCGCCTCTTCCTCGATTCTCAATTATTCTCTGATGATAAAACTATTAAAGGGTGTTTAGATGATATCTATAGAAGTAGTCGAGGAAGTGACTGAAGGTAGAGACAACGATAAAAAGGGTTATAACGCGAATAGCTTAAAAGGGCTGCAGAGCAGAGCTTATGACCTCCCACTGTACGCGTATAAGTCACTATGATGTAGACTCGCTCGCAAAAGTCGCAAATGCATAGCATAAACACATCTTCTGCTTGTCCGACCGAGACCAACTGCAAGGTGGTGGGCCGAGAGTGAGACCGAGAGAGGACCTGGAGGGATGCTGGGGACCACGATGAACGTCACGGCGAGCCACAATGAGCCACCGTGGCAAGGGTCAAGGGTGTCGTCAAGAAAGGCTCCAACAATGTAGTAATAAAGGGATACTAAGAACAGATGAAACGTAAAATGTATAGAAGAGGAGAAACAAGGGAACCAAAGTAGATGAGAAGAATAAGAAAGATATATACAAGATGCGAATCATAAGAATCTGAAAGGAAGAGCCATCCGCGCTGTGGCATCTCTTATCATCGCCCGCTGAACCACAGTTGAGCCACAGTGGCTACAACACCAGAGCAACTGCCGTGAACTTGTGGCCGCTGGGGGGGGGGGGGGGTCTCGGCTGAATGGCTTGCTTTTTAGCTTAGTCCAGAGCAATTGACAGGGCAAGTATCGACGAGGTACTTGGCTATAACTAGCTGGGTTACCGAGTACGGAGTAGACACATGAAGATGGCAAATTTAGTGTGCGATGAACAACTGTTCTTGCCTCGATTCGTACTGGTTAGTAAATAGCCTGCCACCTGCTTAGCCTTTTCATACAAGTTAGGCCGTCACGTGCGCCTTGGGCCTTGGCTGCCCCAGAAGTTTTATTAGCATGCCCCTCGAGCGCTGTGAGTCGCTGCGCAGTGGCTTTTCAGCGTCTGCTTGTCCACTTGTCACTGCGGCAAACCACGCTGCTCCACTGCAAAAAGCCTCTCACAAACCAATCCTGTTGCCCTTGGTCGCCAGCCTTTTCAGCCCTTTTTCTTCTCCCTCTCCGCTCCTTGTTCCGTCCGGCAACTGTCGACAGACTCACCAGTGCTCGCTGCCATTCCATCGCCGCACTGTCCTCTCACCTTCTGTCCGCACCGAGGAGCTGAGGCGAGAAGCTCACGCTCATTCCCTGTCGCTGCCTCGCCGCTCCTCACACCCCAAACTCAACCACATCGTCAACGCAAGCGCAGCCCCGAACCTCAGCGGCTACCCCGTCGTCGTCATCATCATCGCTGCACCATGAACCTTCTCCTGTCACCGCAGCCGTCTGTATTTCCCCACCACCACGAAAGTCCTCGACAGTCTCCTCAGCGATCTCGTTAGTCTTGTCCCTTCTCTCTGTGCTAGCCATGCCTTCCGTCTCCGCCCGTGCACTCATTCCCCACGGTTCCGACGCTGATGCTAACAACAACAACCCAAGAATCCCCCTTTCACAACATGGCCAGCCGTAAACGAAAAGCCGACGAGGATGGTGATGGCGACGAGAATATGTCGCCCCTCAATTCTCCAGCCGTTCAGCCACGAAGCATTGCCAGACCGTCGAAAAAAGTACGATCCAACGAGATAACCGGTCGGCCTCTTAACTTGCCCAGACTCCTCGAAACTCTCGATACCGACCAACTTCGCACTGTCCTCGAAAGAATATGCGAGACGCACCCTCAGATCGGTCACGAAGTCGTCACTCAGGCTCCTCGACCCTCTGTCGATGCTGCTCTTCAAGTCTTGCGTCGTTATCAAGACAAACTCAACGGTTCCATCCCTTACGGGAACAGCAGCGCCGAGTATACATATTTTCGGGTCAAAGAAAACCTGGTAGCTCTTGTCGATGCCATTGCCGACTTTACGCCCCAATTTCTGCCTCCCACTGAGACGCAGCCAACCAAGTCCCTGGAATTCCTGGACCAGGCCACCAAACTGATTCACCAACTGCCCGACTGGGAGCCTCAAACCTACCGCCACCACAAGGACGGTGCTTACGACGACATCTCCAAAGCCTGGGCCCTTGTCATGAACGAGGCTGGCAAGCGAGCTGGCGGTTTCAACCTCCACTCCGACGGCTGGGACCAGGCCCTAAACAGACACAATGAGCAGTCCGGCGGCCGATTGGCTGAAGCCATCTCCGCCATGACCAGCAGCGTTGGTTGGATGGGTGCTTCGCCCAACCAACCCCCCAATGAGCAAAACTCCATTCTCAACCAACTTATGTCCGGCGCTTACGGCTCACCCGTGCGGGTCGGGCCCTGGTAAACAAGATACCGATCTGCAAAACACCGAATTTATAGCACATAATGGCCGTCACATAAAGATACCAAGCAGATAAGGGCACATTCGACATGGCACCAGCGGCATGCATGACACGACACGTTTAATGAGATTTCATCTGGCATCATGAACACTAGCATAGACATTCTGGACTTGCTTTTCTGCGCATTACGGGATGTTACCGGCGTTTGATTTTCGGTATGATTCTTTTCCCCTCTTGGGAAACAGTCGGTTTCTTTCCAGGAACTGCCTTTTCTGCTTTTTTGTTTGTTGATTGTTGTTGGCCTATTGTTTTCTTCCCTTTGTCACTTGAGGAGGCGTAAATAGCACACACTTGGTAGAGCTCTCTTCTATAACATGATAAATACAATGGCGTTGTAAGTACTCGCCAAAACATTATTAGCCAGAAGCTCTAGATGCAGTGGACCATGTAGTACAATGTGCCAAATAAATAGAGCATCACTCCATATCTCAATGCTTTGCCATGACGTGCGGTGGTGCTGGGTGGATAACTCACCGGGCCCAAGTCGAGAGGTGGCGGTACGTACCGTTTGGCCGCCACTCATCAGAGTCCACTCACGTGTTTACCTGTCAAGGCACACGGCGTGAACGCGACCACTCGCAACAACACGCGATTATCAACCAACGACACGACAGCGGCCAGAATACCGTTTGCACTGTCTGGGTATTCAGTCAGCTCTTCGATTACGCTCAATAATAATACTTGATGCTGGATTTTTCATTCAATTTATAACATGCCTGCGTACGTCCCGCACCACGTCCGCTGCGAACGCATTACATTGCTGCTATTCACTTGTCCTACTCACAAGCTGACTTATTTACGTTTTGCAGGCCAGGCGACCAGCACAAGGCATGGACCAACCCATATGAGGAACCGCGGCCACGCATTTCAGAGTGGACCGCCAAAGAAATTGCCACCATATCGGTCCGCCTCGACAAGCAGCTCGGCCCCGAATACATTTCCTCGCGCGCTGGCCCCGGCGGCACCCGCGTGCACTACCTGACGGCCGAGAAGTGCATCAACTTGGCCAACGAAATCTTTGGCTTCAACGGCTGGTCCTCGTCCATCCAAAACATTCAGGTCGACTTTGCCGATGAGAACCCCCAAACGCAGCGTGTCAATATCGGGCTGAGCGTCATTGTGCGCATCACGCTACGCGACGGCACCTACCACGAAGATATCGGCTACGGTTCCATTGAGAATGCGCGCGGAAAGGCCATGGCCTTTGAAAAGGCCAAGAAGGAGGGCACCACGGATGCCTTGAAGCGCACACTGCGCAGCTTTGGCAATGTTCTGGGAAACTGCATATACGACCAGGACTATGTCAAGCAAGTGACCAAGCTGAAAGCGCAACCTGTCAAAAAGTTTGCCCAGGATAATCTACACCGGCATGCAGACTTTGTCAAGAAGGACGCGCCGGTCATATATACCACGCCAGAGGCTGCGACGGCTGCATCAGCGTCAGGGTCTAGTTCTGATCCGTCGTTTGCATCAGCGGCAGCGGCAGCCAAAGCAGAAGCTTCAGAGTCATTTGAGGACTTTCTCGGCGGTAAGTCTTTGCAACCAGAGTTTAACCAAAAGAATGGAACTCAATCAGTAGAATGGAGATTCCCTACATGACTGACAGTAGATGACATGGCAACGGCGCTGACTGACCCTTGGTGATAGAATTCGACGAGGCAGACTTTTGCGTGTCTGAGGAGGGTCATCCTGACGAGGTTGTACTGCCAGTCACAGCTGCGCCTGCTGGGCCGCAGACAAGACAGCAGTCACACCAGCAACAATCCCACAAAACTGCACCGCAACCCAATCAACGCCAACAACCACCTCAGACCCCGAACCCCCAACATCAAAGACAAATAGCAGGCAACGGCGTACAGGTGGCGCCTCAAGCTCCTCCAGCAGAAGAGCCGGTAGCTGCATTTTTCTCGGCACGGGCCGTCACGGCGGATGCGACCCAAGGCGCAAGCATCCCACCTCATAAGCAACAGCTCTTCAACCCCAAGGCCGAAAGCCCCTCAATACGAAAGACGCCCGGCATCGACCATTCGTCATCGAAACCATTATCACGTTCTGGACAGCACGTCCCGGCGCCCAGCCAGACCGGAGGATCGTCGGCTGCCACTCCTAGTCGACTGTCGGCAGCAGGAGGACTGCATGGTGGTGGTGGTCTGGCTGGCCCTGGTGGACATGCCGCAAAGGGACACGCCGTCAACCCTAGCCTGGATATGGCGCGCAGGATTGGGGCGCCGGGTGGCCCTCCGAGCCCACTGGCGAACAGGAACTCGTACAAACCGCCGACGATGAAGAGACCGCTCGGGCAGGGGGAAGGCAACGCACCGCGGGTGCCACTGAGTGAAAGGCCGCCCAACGGAGTTGTGGAGGTTAGTGGTGCGGGGCTAGATGGTCTTGACACGAAGCGACAAAAGATGGCATAATCACGGTTCTATGTGTCAATCCGTGTTGGCAAGCTCATTGAGGAAGTGGCTGGTGACTCGGTGACTTTATGATGAACTTGTCGGAGTTTCTGATGGCGTTGGGCTTTGATATCTATTCACATTGCAGATGACTATTGCTGTGCGGACACGTGCACTATTTAGCGAATGTTGTGCTCTTTGTCTTTATTTTGTTTCATGCATTCGTCTAATAATTATGATTTTGCCCACCGGGCCTCCGACAGAGGCGTAGTCGTAAAAGGTGTTGAAAACCAAAGTTGTGCATCGTCGTATCGAAACGCGTGCTTCTCAAGACGATGAACATGTATGAGCCAAGGAACAATGAATTACAAGAGAAGGGTGTTTTTTTTTTTCTTATTCAATGGCGGTGCTTGTCGCTAAAGCTCGTCAATCTTCATCTCATCGACTTTACAACAGAATCGAGGTGCCTGCGCGATGACACGATGCATGTGGTGGTCACAAGGCTGACTTTTGACAAAGAATGACGCAGGAAAAAAAAAAAAAAAGAAAAGAAAAAAACAGAAGATTAGGTAAGTTGGGCGCGTGGGCATGAGTGCCTGTGAGTTTCACATCAAAAGGTAGCGGGTGAATGAGGAAGAGGTTGTGACGACGACGCTGGTTGCTGCGGGTGCTGCGGCTTGTGCGGCTTCGTTCAACCTGTCTGACTTGTCCATGCTCTCCGGCCGGGGACGGTCACTGCCAATTTGGCCATGCCGCCGTCGTCTAACTACCTGCATTTGCATTATTTCCCAGCGCCGAGCTAGCAACCCCCCCTCCCTCCCGTCTCTTCCTTTTCGACCCGCACCGAGGAAAGGGGGGAGGCAGGGTGTCTACACGTACCGAGGAAATGTGATATCGCAGACGTAGCTCCGGAAACGGATAGTGTAGCTGGGGGAGATGCGAGGCGGACCAAGGCGGTTGCGTGCAGGGTGATCTGAGTAGGTTCCAAGCCCATGCCCCCCAGCACGAGGTTTCTCGCCCCGGTTCATGACCAATACTTGTAGGCAGCGACGATTTTTGTGCCACTATTTGCATTTCTATCTCGGCAGTGATTATCTTTGTTAGACTGACCGAGCTCCTCGTACAAGGGGCGTAGGCCGGTGTTCTTCGAACCCGCTTTGCTCATCTCCGTCACCTTGAACGAACGTGCCCTTCCATTTAGTACACTGGGAAATTCGCCGGCATGGCTGAAGTTCCTGCATACTTGCGGTGTACAGCTTTTGTGGAAAACAGTGCACGCAGGGAGCTAGCTTCATGAAAGATGAAGGCCTCTCAGCTCCATCTGGACAAGAAACGACCCTCGGTAAGCCAACGTCATGCTCTCTCTGCCCGCCCTATCGCAAAGACAGAGTTCAATCTCACTGGTGACGAAAGTCAACTCCCAGTCCTAATAATTCTAACAAGCAGCCCAGAACTAGAATAGAACAGCTCTGCGCGCCAATATCGTCTACCTGTGGTTTCCTAGTATCACTTTGGCCTCCACTCTCGTCTCACATCACCCGCTCGTCGGATGGGTAGCCGTTCTGCGCTCCCCGAAATTTGCACGCAAATATCTTGAAAGACTGCGTCTCCATTCTCTTGGGAGGCAAATCACTTCAAAAGAGGCTTTACTGATGTCGATAGGGCTCAGATCGGCATCTTGGCAGCCTGATTAGCATGCATGCTGGTACAGTTCCCCAGACAAGCTCGTTCATTCTCCGTTCTGGGTCACTACATGTCAGAGAATTCCAATCCTAGATCTCTTGCTAAGAAGCAATGTAGTAACGATATGGACATTTCTCCGGAAACTGATAGTGTCGCGGCGCAAAAAAACACATGTGCCTCCGCCTGGCACTCATTGCCCGCACACCTTGCTCAGCAACAGACTGGTCTTGAACGGACCAAGAGTCATGTCAGTCGTGGCTGTTATCCCCCTCGACCTGCAATATTCAGCTAGCCATTGGTCTCGAGATGAACATGACTGGAGAAAACCCTCATACCACACTGGCTAGTTCCGGCAATGTTTCCTAGTCGCATTCTTCAGGTCGCGTCTTATCAAAACAAGGCTTCCATCACATGGCACTCAGGTCCGGTAAGACAAAAGAGTAGGGTATTATGACAGTTCAATATTATGTCCATATTTGTACATTTGCGTATCAGCCAACCGCATCCTGATCTTCTTGCGTGGCGGGTGCCTCATTCTACCTGGTATTTCCAATACACACGGCCGAGGTTTTGCACTGTTCGACGTTCATATTTCTTGTTGCTTGACTTCCCAACTCATGACCTGAGAATCTAACGATTGGCACATTCGTCTCTCCTAGTTGGAGGTCGTGTTAAGCCGTTTCAGCCCGTCCGCCGCCTGCTTGGCCCCGTCCGTGAAATCAAGCTTGTTGCTTAGTTCAATGCTCTGTTCGTACTTCTTTCTGGCGACGTCGGTTTTGCCAAGCATGGCAGCCACGTCGGCCCAATTGCACAGGGCTACGGCGCATGCCTCGTCACATTCTGCCGTGCGCTCGTCGCCCTTTACGTCGTTGCCGTGCATGTATGCGTTCTTTGCCCAGTTCTCCGCGGCCTCGAGGCATTCTGACCGAGTTTTGGGCATTTCGGTGCTTTCGACAAACTTCAGTCCCTCAGATAGGGCGCCTGTCAGGAATGAAGCGGGAATCTGAGCAAACGACGCTGCAAGGTTGTTCATGACGACGACGCGATGGCACGGAACCTCGCACAGGCGAAGCGCCTGGAAGAATAATGGAATGGCAAGGTGAAACTGCGACTTGCGCTCGTAGTCTCGTCCAAGAGACTCCATTGCACCGCCGATTTCATCTGGAGTGAGCCAAGTTTCCTCACCCGGCTGCTTCCCTTCGGTCCTGCGGCGTTTAAATTCTTTGAGGGTCGTTTCAACGGCCCATACAAAGTGCTCCGTCGCCTTCTCTGGCCTGAGGACGTGTTCATTGGCATACAATTCCCCCAACGCGACGGCAGTCTTGACCGACGTAGCCAGGAGTCGCTCTCTCTTGCGCCAAAGCGTCTCGCGTGGAGCTTCTGCCTCATCATCTTTGGCCAACGATGCACTGTCGGTAGCAGTCTCAGAAGTCTCGCCACTAGACTCGTTCACATCGGCCACATTTGAGGAATCAATGTAGTGGCCGTTCTTGTCCACCTGGCCCTCTTCCACAGACTTCTCCATCACGTCGACCCATTTCTTGCAGTCGGCCAGCACCGACTCCAGCACCTCGCCGCTTGAAGTGTAGTTTTCTAGCTGTTGAAGCCAGGCAGACACCTGGATGCGAATGCCGAGCACTTCGTCCGAGAACGGGTCCAGCCCGATCTCGGCGCACTGCTGCATTGCCTTTTTGTAAAATTTGAGCGCGCGCTCGGGATCGGGGGCGTAATTGCTGTAGTATATCGCTTGTCTAAGGGTGTTGGCAACGGGCTCGGGGTATCTGCTCAATTTGTTGTTGTAGAAGTGGTTGTAGAACCTTCTCAGCGCAACGGCGCTGATTCCGGCAGTGATGAGAAGCCTGTGAGCTGCAGTTAGCCAAGTCCGGGACGCCATTTTGTGCAGCAGATAAGGGAGACTCACAGAATGACAGCGAAAGAGGTCGATCCAGGTGAGTCCTTGTATGCCTGCCTGATACCCTTGGGGCTCAGAGCGAACGTGAGGTTTCTCAGTCCAGCGCCCAGGGCGCGCCCAGCAAATTGGCGAAAGGTCACCTTTTGCGGCTTGTTCTGTGGTGTATTGTTCTGCAATTCATCGGCTCCCTTTGTCGATTGATATCTTTGACACGGCGACGGCAGCGAAGCGACGGCGCGAAAACGGGCACTCGACTTCCTTGGTGCGATGTGGACTGATGGCAGCCCAGCCGTTGTATGCTGCAGACATTGCCCTGGAGTTCGTCGCAAGGACGCGACTGCAAATGCAGACATGTTGACTGATACACCCTCTTTATTCTATAGCTGGGCGCGCGTTTCTCTGGCCAATGGGCTTGATGGTAAAGCTCGGTGCTTTTTTTGCACCAAGAAAAAGAATGATGGCTGACCAGCAAGTTGACGAGCTCGGATTGGTTGGCCTGTGCGCAAGCACCTGAAAACTGCGGGGCGAGGACTAAATGGTGGGGGAAGCTTCCTCGGCTTGGCGATGCCATCATCACGGGCTCAAATTATACAAAACACTGTGCAGCACCTTTTCGGAAGCTCAGATTTCGCAAAATGGCCGGAAAATTCGAACCCAAAGAGCCTGTACAGCTTAATCCTCCAAAAGACGACCCCATTACCTTGGAGGAGCTGGCCAAGTGCAACGGTACGTCATGAGAAAAGCCCCGCGATGACCGGTATCTTTGCGCGCGAGACTGGCGAAGCCGGGAAGGTGTTGGGGTGGGAGAGGAGAATCAACAAAAAACATTGAAAAATGGGAAAAATTAGTTCACGTTTCTGGAATTCCTCAGAGCCGAGCGAGGCTGAACCACTACTCATCAACGGAGGGGCAGTTGCTTACTGAGGCGCTCTCATAGGTGTCGATAGCGACAAGACCTATGTCGCCATCAAGGTATGCTTCAATCCCCCCCCAATAAAAAACTTGATTCATAATCTTATACGTTGAGTACAGGGCAAAGTCTACGATGTAACTGGTAACCCCTCGTACCTGCCTGGCAAGGCCTACCACGGTATGTAACTCTACCTGCAAGCTGCAGGCGTGCTCCAAAGTCCCCCGCAGAATGAAAAATTTCTGCTATAACAACGTACTGAATGCAAATCCAATGTGACTGGCCCGATATGGTCGCACAGCTCGCTGACACCATCCTCGCTCACCACTGCAGTCTTCACCGGCAAGGACGCCTCCCGCGCCCTCGGCATGACCTCAACCAAGCCCGAAGATGTTGTTGCTGACTGGTCAACACTGAGTGAAAAGGAAAAGGGCGTTCTCGACGACTGGGTCACCTTCTTCTCCAAGCGCTACAACATTGTCGGCGTCGTCGCCGGTGCTACGAATATGGACTAGGAATTCGGGAGCAGGCTGTGAGGGGGTGGCGCTTTCCATAGCGCAGACAGAAACTGTGAACCTGGACGGCGAGGGGAAACTGCACTCTCTTGTTCGTTGTTTTACACTCTTGAATATGCCCGCATTGGTCTGCAGTATGGCCTCGTCCCTCTCGATTTTAGGGGCCGCCTTGTGGCTGGCCAGCTCGAGGCCTAGCCCGTGGCTATCCCACCGCATTGAGCCTCTTGAAGCCCTCTTAAACAGTCGTTAATTCATTCAAGAAACGCATCTTCGCTGCTTTCATGACGTGCGTGCACAATGGAGAAGCTAAAAAAAAAGGGACCATCCGTGGCTATGGCAGCCTTGATGATTCATCAGGAGGGTTGAATAGAGGCGGCGGCAATGGCGGCGACGGAATTGACGTTTGTGATCTGGTTGTTGTCTTGATGGAGGGAGAAAGGGTATTGTAAGGTGCTGGCGGCGGCGGCGTCTGTGTTAAGGCAGGCGGGGAAAACAGACTGCCTATTCTGGCGGTTCTTTAAAGGTACTTGAGTATATACGGCTCGTACTAGTAGCCTTAGGTTCCTATGATGTTGATTGGCGGGTGCGGCATGTCCAGTTATCAAAACGCTCTCATCCGGGAAGCACTTACTCATTTATATACACCAACAAGTACCGAAATCTACGGGGGTGCGCCACCACATCGGGACTCTGAACAGGCAGGTCTTAGGTCAGCGGTGCAGCCACGTTGAGACTGTAATAGAAGCAGACCTGTACAAGCTATCGGCTTGACGCTTCTGACTGACTAGTCTCCATTTACTTGCCGGAGCCGATAGAATTTACCAGTAAAGCGTGCTCGAGGTGGAATAATTTGCTTGGTGTTGGTACTTGGCCTGCAATTAGTACATAAACAAGCCCAGGACAGACAGATTACGAGCTAAATAAGAACCATCAGATTCGAGTCAGTACAGTATGGGCCTAATTAAGATGCATTTTCTAGTTATTCTCATCCGAGTGCTCCTCCAGCTGCCTAAATGTAAAAGAGCCTCCTTCACCTCGATACCAACCGAGACCGGTTCCGCGTTGGATTCGGGACACCACTTATGTGCGTCAAAACCCAAAGTCGTATCCCGAGCCTGCATTGAGGGGTGGGGTATAGCTAACTTCCTTGCCAGTGATACTCTCCAGTCTCACGAACAAATGGGCCGCGAGGGTCCTTGCGGTGGCTGTCAGGGCCCGCGCTGCCGTTTCCGGGGCCATTGCCGTTTACAGCATCCGCGCATGCGTTGCACATGCGTTCCTGGTACCAGCTATTGCGCAAACGCTTGACATTGTGGCACTCGTGTCGCGGATGGTTGCGCGACTGGTGACAGTAGGCTTGTAGGCTGAGGGCATTGTGGCCGCAGGTGAAGATGTATTCTTCAAAGTCGCACATGACTGGCAGGAATTGTGTGGTTATACTATTTGAGCTGGTGCAAGATTTGAAACCTGCTGGCCGTGATGCGATTGCGTAGAAATGTGTAGTCTTATGCGCCAAAGAAGCAAAAGTAATAGTGCACAGCAAAGTGAGAAGCAAGAACTGATTACGATACTGTAAGCAAAAGATGACTTGACATATAGAGAATTGGAAGTGTAGGTTTATAATTGAGATGGCTTCGAGCCTTTTATACTTGACATGGTGGCTCCTACCAACTCGATCGTATGGCAAATGGTAGTGTTCACTCCCACGTCTTGATATAGACGAGCCAGCGACGACCCCATCCGCGTACGTATCTCCTGTGGTAGGGTACCTTCAAAGATCTCTCCATTATACTCGATCAGCCAAAGGAAAGTCGCCTGGTCAATGATCGAGAGGCATTATTGCATGAGGTAGCCACCACAGCCGAAGGGGATGAGACACAGCAAGACGCTTGCATTGACTCTGTGTGCAACCAAGACACCTTCGGGCTGTCTTGTTATTGCCATACAAATACTTCTCCAGCGCCTAAGATACTGACAACAGCCCAAAGGATTTGAGCGTGCTTGATGCAGTCCTTGCTATTGCATCAAACTAACCAGAGTGGGCGTGCGGAACGCAGGAACTGCCGATGTGGGGTGACAAGCCCGAGAGAAGTTGAGGAATAATGTATAATCAACATATCAAATGTAAAAAGGGAAGACGAGGAATCGAGCATCGGACGCTGGATCCGCAGGAATGAACCAAGGCACCGTTGGCCTGCTGCTGCTGCTATGCTACGACTGCACTCGAACAAGACTCGCTTTTTCTTTCGTCTCAGCGACCCGGTGCATGCAGCGTATCAAAGCGTTCGATCCGATTCATCCATGCTGTGATACCCTTCCGAGGAATTTCAGACGTTGGGTGCGACGCAAACAATTTCGACAGGTACGTGACTCTGCGACAACGCGGCGTAGCAACTGCCGGCAGGCCCAGATCCCAAACTGCGTGGTAGAGCCAAGATGCCGATAATGCAGTTTACTTGGGACAGCGAGCGAAAGCGTGATTGCGACCGCAGTGTGCATCAATAGAGAAAAGAAGAACAATAGGATGCAGAGGGCGTCACTGCGGCCCAGGCTATGATTTCCGACGCAGGGCTGTGGCGATGCTGCCTCGGATGTAGAGCGCACCAGCCTCCGGGTGGTAGTACAGGGGGCCGTTAGTCTCGATCTTGGCCCGGGGAACAAGTCAGCATTCCTGGTGGTCGATTCGGTTACATCTGAACAACCATTGTCGTGGAGTAGAGCGCTTTGATTCGTCTGCCTATAATTGGGTGGGCTGATTGGGTCCTGAAGAGGCTACGCCAATCATTCTGGGGTGACGATGCGCGTATTTCAAATGCTACAAGCCATGCAGTGAAAGAAGAATACAAGGTTGCATTGAGGAACGGGGTACGGATACCCTTGACGTGAAACATGTGCAGACGAGATCAGATCATTTGCCTGAGCGGGACATTGATGATTTGGGGTTAAAGAACAGTGCCAGGGCTGACGATTTGCGGAGCGCCGGAGAATACTTTTCTGGGGAAGAAAAATGACCAGTCACGTTGGCAATTGAAGATTGCCGTCCCTCAGGGGTCAGGGGGTCAGGGGGTTGGGGGTCTTATTACCTCTCTAGGGACCGAGGATGGCCTGTCATCAGGCAAGGCTGTACTCTCTGCAACGCGATCCGAATATATGCACATGGAAACTATGGCTGGCGCTGGCTCACTTGACTCATTTGTTGAATGGAGTTGTTGAATGGAGTGGTGACGTGGACGTGGAAGCCTGCACGTCCACCACAAATTGGTGAGACAGAACGCAACTGATGTGTTTGACGAAAGCGGCTCTATGCAGCGCTCAAGGACCAGAGTCTAGAGTGAAGGAGGGAACATGAATTGGTATGCAAGTCGCTGGTGGCATGATCACTTTTGCCAGGTCAAGTGCACCAGTTGATGGTGGGAAGAGGGAAGGGGAGAGATTGCGCAGTGGCAAAGGAAATGAACCCCGAGAGGTCACCGCCTGCTTCGCTGGCATGTAACATCCAGATTTTGCAGCACGATAGAGCTCGTCAGCCTGACTGGCATCTGCACATCAGCCACCTGCTCGATGTGTCGACTCTGCATTTGACAAGTGGGCAAGAGACCCTGGCAAGTGTAGGCTTGAATCTAGCACACTAGTTAGCTACTAGTGCACGTCTGCGAGTTTTGATGAGGTGGTCAAGTATTCTTTTTTTCTAATGGCCGGATGAGTGTTTCTAATGACCGGATGGGTGTTTCTTGTCTTCGCATGTGGCTTGAAGGGAACGGACTTGTGTGCTACCTAGTGTCACTACTGGTGTGCCTGGCAGACGAACCTCTGACACGATCCCGAGGTTCAACGGGCTAACTTTTTGTAAAAAATTGCTATCAATTATGTGAATGATGCCCGGGAGTGGCGTTCTCATTGGAGTGCCACGTCGTCGCGATAGAGTGTTTTCGTGATTGACGTCAGACCGGTGTCGGCGGCTCTGGATACGAGAACCAATAGCCGATGAGCCCGCCAAGTGAATATTGAATTTTCTATCAAGAAATTGACAGAGCGAGACCCCATGTCCATGATGACGAGGAGTCTTTGCGATTGATGCCACGAAGCCCCCGGGTGGGGTATAGTGAGAAAGACCTGTAGAAGAAGTACGGATTAGAAAGGGCAGTTTTCTCCTGAATTCTCTCCTGAATTCTCTCCTGAATTCTGACAGGGGTTCCCCTTCTTTTCGCCGGTTGAGAGAGATGCGAGCGAGAACCGCATTCATAGCAAAATCTCAAAGGACAAATACGTCATTGTCGGCTCCAAACAGTTGCGGGCTGTGCAGACTGCGCCATCGTCGGCTTCGGACATGGTCGTTATCAACATGTCAGTGAATATAGACTATGAATGCTTCATCATTGCGCAATTGAGTGACTTTTGTTCACATTGTTCACATTGTTCACAATATTTGAAACCAAGATTAGTCGAAACACGTGTGATGCTCATCCAGCGTCGGGCACAGGCAGGCTGAGCCCGGCCCAGTGGTTGCAGGCGGCCCGTTGTGCGGCCCGGTCTTTGTCCAATACAGTGGCTCCCGGTTGCTCCCGGTACTCCCAAGCAGCAAAGTATGGGGATTTTGGTAGTGGTTTGCTACGAAATACCTTGAATCCACTTACTGTAGCGGATTCAGTTGGTTGCCTTGTGGGTTGCCTTGTGGTTCGCATTATTCCCGCGCAGCAGAGAGAACGAACGTAGCGAGCGCGGAAAGGAGAGATATCCTCGATTGGCTTGAGGTAGAGAATGATTCGGGTAATGGAGCATTTCTGTAACTTTGGCCACTTCTCATTCAAGCTTTTTGGTGCTTCTCGAATGAAACCTCGACCGGCCAAGTGCGTACTGCACTCTAACACCGTCGGCAAGGCAGCCAAGTTGCACGACATGAATATTGACAGCGCATCACTATCCGATAAAGTCCAAAAACTTGAAGATTGCCAGCGCAGCTTCCCAAGAGTGACCTCAGCCATAGGTAGCTGCCACAAATGCCATCATGGGCAAAAACCTACCACCACTATGCAGGCCAGAAACATGCGGCGCGGGAAAAGACGTTGTGGCTGCTGCAAAACGGTCGAATCAAAAGCAGCGCCGCTTTTAGGCACTAGATCTTGCCCCACGGGGAACAGAGGCGCGGAGGGCACCGACGCGGTACCGGAGCCAAGGTCGTTCTACAGCACGGCATTGAGAGCGACATTTGCAGGAATGGTCAGCAGGATAGTTCGCTAGATGCGAGAATCAAATAGCTTGTTGGTGAAGAGAGAACGTGGCGTGGCTTTTTGATAGAGAGCGTGCATGCGGCAACCGATGAGGCTACCCTGCCTATACGCAGGCACTGGGCTGGTACCTACCTAGGTACCTGAGCAGGTTCGATGGGGAGCTGCGATCCCTCTTGTCCCTGGCGGCCTGCAACCAGCAAATCGCCTTGCTGTCACATCTCGTGCATTCTTCTTGGGATCTGGTCAAATCGGGCTTCCTACATTTGAGTCAATTCGGAAATGGTCTGGGCCCAACGGTGATGCGACACATGTCCACAGCCTTGGGCCGCTCTTGATGGTACAATGTAACTGCTGTACCTACCTGGGTACTACTTGTGTGGGGGAAACGGCGAGCACTTACTTTGTCCGTGATGAGTCCTCGGACGGACTGAGCCGGAATGTGACGGTGAATACGTCTCGCCAAAAGCACCACGATGGCTTCTCCCTCATTATTGCCGCCTGCATGGTGGCAGTGCTGCACCTCGCCGGCTGCGCCCAGCTCTGGCGATTCGCGTGTCTGAATATCTGCTCGGGTCTCCGGTTCGCCTGGTCAGGCTCAGTCCAGTGCGACGCTAAAAAGGAGCCGTGATGCGCTGTCGCAAAAGCGGCGGACACTTTGCCAGCTGCCAACCACAAACGACTCCTTGTCGGTCCGCCGCCCGTTTTCTTTATAATAGTTGGGGCTGCTGCACATCATCTCTATCTCTGTTTGTGGTTTTTCCCTTACCTTACTCCATCAATTTTCTTTTTTTTTTTACCAACAAACATCTTTTATAACACCGAGTCTCAAACGACATCTAGCCGTCTTCAACAACCATTCGCCTTTCGCTGTCCTGCTCTATCTTCACCCGCGGTTGTGCTTGACGCAACACCAAGACCCGCCATCACCGCCCAATCCCGTTGCTGCCTGGCGTCCCATTTCCGCCCCTCATATATTCCTGATATTTGGCACGCTACCTCTTCCACGCCACCCCAGAAACACTAGTTATTGCCAGGCGCGCTCCCATGCTCGCCTGCTATAGCTTTATCCAAAATATACTAGACCCAGACCCAGAGCGCTGCGCCTGACACTGCCGCGCTGCCGCGCCCTACACCTGAACGAGTGCATGCAAGTATGGAGAATCCGCAAGATGAATCCGTCACCCCAGAGTGGTCGCCCGCTACCGACAGCATGAGTCTCCAGCCAGCGCAGGCTTCTGCATGGGCTGACGATCCCTTCATCAACGAGATAATACAAGAGCCGCACTGCGGTCCATGGATCCCGCTCGTCGGCCAGCGGCAGCCTCGTACCCCCGCCCAAAGTTCATGGAACCCCTTCATGGACTATAGGGACATGCCTATCCTGTCAGAGGATGGTACAGCTCTTGACTCAACTCCGAGAGATACTCACTTTCAGTATCTCGACGATATTGCTTCCCTGGCTGGCCCTGGCCACGAAGCAGTCGGTGCGGCACAGATGCAGCACATGCTCGGTGGCTTCCAGATGGACAACACGGGTCCGCACATGCCTTCCATGCGCGACAGCACCACAGATGCCACAAGTACCTTTTCGTCGACGACAGCTGGAGCCGGCCATCCCGCCGGCTCCCTCAAATGTCCACATTGCCCTAAAGTCTGCACGAACAAATCCAATCTCAAGTAGGCATTGACGGACGACATTGAACCCCGCTTCGCGTTTCTAATCTTGACGTCTAGAAAACACGAGCATGCCCATTCGCGCCCTCACCGTTGCGATTACCCCAACTGTAGCAAGTCCAAGGAGGGATTCGGCACGCCCAATGATTTGCAAAGACACAAACAGTCTGTCCATCAAGAGGCACTATTTGTCTGGAGATGTCCGCACTCCGACTGTACGAGGGTCTCTAAGCCAAAGCAGTGGACCCGAAAAGACAACTTCCGCCATCACATGTTCAAGGTACATCATATGAAGGTTCCACTTGAAGAGACAGACGCTAAATATCGGGTGAAGTGAGTGTAATTATCCGGAAAAGCCATCAATCACCTTCTAATTCGCAATGTAGACTGGAGCATCTCATCGAAAACACAGTGCCTTCGAGCGATGCCCCGCCATCCGAAGTCCTGGCCTCTTCCAGCGTCGATGCACACCTGACAGGTTCAAGTAGCCAGGTCAGCAAGACACCAACGCTGATAGACGTAGACCAGTCGCCCTACCAGAGACAGCAACCGGCGATGACAACCATGCCCGACGGTTCGTGCTTTCTCCAACAGGATGCACATCCACATGCGGCTTCGCAGCATCAACCTTTCCAAAACCTGTCCGCGCAGGCTGGCCTGAGCTTTGGCGCGGAGAGTGCGTACTCGCTGCAGGGAAACCAGCCACAAGTCTTTGGCAACTCACCATTCACAACACAAACGGTGTCGGTTGCTAACAGTGGCATCTTTCTCTCGCCAATGGCTCACAATCATGGCTACCAGGTCGTAGCTCAGCAGGGGCCACCAAGCCAAGGCATCAGTATCGTGGACGAGACTCAACCGGTGCAATCACCCCGAGCCAGCAGTGTGTTCAGTGTCAGCGTCAGCGCTGCCCCAGCGACTGTCTCAAGTTCACAGGCGACTGGCCAGAAAATAGATGTATCGTCTCATGCTGCTTTGGTAAGAGCGGGTTGGACTACATCTCAGCTCGTGGACCACCTGGGTACGTTTCCGATAGAACTTCTAGAACAAGCTCTCAAGTCAAAAACCCAGAGCTCTTGCAGCTCTAACGAGACGGAAATCTCTGGCACCAAAGCCCTCCATCAATGCAGCCTGTGCGGCAAGGTCTGCAAACGAGCTTGTGAGCTTAAGTGAGTCATAGTACGTGTGGGCGCATTCGCGCCGGGCTGCGACAATTGCTAACCAAGCATTTAGGAAGCACATGAAGAGGCATGACCGGCCTTATGGCTGCACAGTAAACGGTTGTGGCAAGAGCTTTGGAAGCAAGAACGACTGGAAACGACACGAATGCCATCAGCATGAATCTATCGATGCCTGGGCGTGCAGTGAGGACGGCTGCATTGCCATATGTGAGAGCCACTTTGCATTTGTCCAGCATCTTGGCGGAGCACATGACATGTTTTACGGGGAAGACCTTCACTCGAGGGTACAGAGCTGCCGAATTGGAAGGCCAAGTGACGCAAAGTTTTGGTGTGGTTTCTGCCGGCGGGTTGTTGAGATTGAAGATGTCATGGTCCAGGAAGACGGCAACGGCACACATCAAAGTCGACGATTCGATCACATTGACAATCACTTATTTGGCAAGAATGGTCTCGAAAAGAAGGACAAAACCCAGTGGCGATTTTTGGAGGACGAGGCAAAGGTTGACAGTCGTCGACGAATGGATCAAATGAGCACCACCGCCAGCGTAAGAAGCACAACTACGAGCAGTGGAGTGCCGTACAAACGTCGGAGGTCAGAGTATGCCGATTTCAACCCTCGAAAGCGAGCCGACAGTCAATGGACTGCGGGCAATCGCTAAGGCCACAAATGCGGCAAAGCATTGCGGAGAGGCATGGCGTGGATGGGATTCGCTCGCGCATTTCATCGACGCTGCATGTACAAACTGAACTTAGAATGATTAATGAGTTAGGATAAACGAGCCAGAAGAAGATTGGGAATTGTCGAATATTGGGAACTATATAATGAAGACGGCTGGATATGGGTTTGCGTTGAACAGCGTTGTGTGGATTTCATTTTGCATATATTCACGGTTTTAACGGACAAGGCAGCACACAAGGGGATCAAGTACCCACGGAAAGCAGAATATCACATCAGATTACAGGGAATACATTTCATATAGGGCTTCTACCGAAGCCTAGCTGAGAGATGTGGGCGAAAGGATGCACTATACATTTGGGGGCTGTTGTGGCCGGGAAACAGCACAAGGCTGGCGAGATTGCCATGGGGATCGGAGGGGGGCCTGAAATATGGCAGGAGTATCTACTTGCGGCTGCCGGACGAACCCGCACTACAGCCTCATGGTCCTCAGACGAGGGCCACATGGGTACGGAATTGAAACTGGTAATTTCTGACAGGCTAACAGATTGGAGGAGCGAGCCGATCAAATGAATCAAATCATCATTCTCTCATAAGCCAAGGAACGTTTGTTCTCTGCGAAAACCTGCATGTGCGATGTGTTAGAAACGAAGCTGACAAGTTCCACGACATGTAGATGCAGCCTTGACTGTGACTTGAGCCGGGACGACTGCATATGTAAGGAACCTTTTGGCGAGCCTGCAGCAACCGGTCTCATTGTAAGCGCGATTACCACCCATTTTATCGTTTACGAGGGGACAGTGATGCACAGATTCTGCCTAGATGAAGTCCCGTCCGCGCACCTTGAGCAGGATTGCCCAACAGTGACTGCACCATCATGCCAAGCTGGCGAACTGGGCGCGGCTGATTCTGGATTTATGCCGATGGTGTAAAGGAACTTATTTTACAAGACGTTTCCATGGCCGATCTTGTCACGACGAGAGTGACTGGATGACGGGATCAACGGACAGCGGACGAGTCCCAACAGTTTTGCGCAGGGCAAGCGCCAGGCAAGATTCCTAAACGAGTGTTACGAGGTCATGAGGGGCATATGCAAGCGCAGCGGGCTTTTGAGCAAACCGCGCGCCGACGCTAAGGGTTGAGAAGCTCGTGAAATAAGCCAAGCGGATTTTTGAGCTGAGGGAAAGCTAGTTTATCAACGGGGGCTGCAGGTTTGTACAGAAGCGGATGAGAATGTAACGGTGACAGCTTTCGTGTAAGAAGAGTGGTGTAGTATCGTCTCGAGCTCGGTTTCCTCTTATGGTTTCGGAGCTGAGAGATTTAGGGCGAGCAGAGAGCGTGGTGATGACGCACCGATGGTGATGAGATGGTGGTGGTGTGTGTAGAGCCGGGACCGGTGGTGGGCGTTCCAGAACTGATAGTCACGGTTTACGTTGGGTGGTTCTGTCATGTGTATGAAGCTATTGTACTAGGGCAGACCCGGCGTGACAAACATGGTAATTCTTTTGCAAACGAAAGCGAAGGGGTGGAGGGGGGAGGGTATAGGGCGTATCTGATGACGAAGCAGATGACAAAGAAGAAGGGCTGCGCAAAAGTCCCTCTGGATACGTGCAGGTAGAGTAAAGTGCTGATTTCCTTGTTGGCCGGTCTTCCCCCCTCCCCGCACGCGTGGCGAGACGGCCCTACAGAGATGTAATGCAGGACGGAGAAGAGGACGGAGAAGAGCAAAGAGGGGGGAGTGTCGATGTGGCGGGCAGACTGATGATGATGAAGAGCGGGGAGGGGTCTACAGCAGCCAAGCAGGGCGTTTCGGAGTAAAGCCATTCCGCGATAGTCGGTTCGTTGCTCCGCAAAGGCATCAGGCCAAATATTGAACCGACCAACCACGTGGGGGACAAGAAAAAAAGCAGTTTTGAGAAGGCAGCTCACTTCTAAACCGCCATTTATAGCGACAGGCTAGTCTAATGTCAAACAAACCAATCTCTGTACGGATACACTCTAGAATTTTGTAACCAACAACACGGCATAGATAATAAGCGAGCGCTCGCAATTTTTGTCCCCATTGCCAACTTCATCCTACAAAGGGCATGGGGGCGGAGTAGACGATATTGGAGTTGCGGCGCGGGACATGGGTAGCGGGTGGGGAGGAGACAGCAGACGAGGCAGCAACCAATGGGAAGCGCGGGAATGCTGCCGCGGCATCTTTTTAAACGCTCTTTTTCGCCGAAATGGAGTTGGCTAGGCTGGACTTGGGGTCGCTGAACGGAAGACGGGTTGGTGGTGGGGGAGTGTTTTGTTGCGGAGAGGGGAAGGGGGGGGGACTAACAATGTTGGGGCTTTTCTTCTCTTTTTTTTTCTACCAATTATTAATGGCGTCATGGCATTTTGGAGAGATGCGATTTGTCCCTGGTCCCTCATTCGTGCCATTTTCTCAAAGCGGTAAAAACGAATACGTTGGTGCTTGATAAAGTGTGGGAACGAAGAGCGGGGGAAAAGGATGTGGTGGGTATGGACAAGGCTGGGTTGTCGCAAGGCCACCTGGGCGTAATAAGGCCAAATTATTATTTAGCGGCCGATGACGAAGCTAAAAGCGAAGAAATAAAATGAAGATAAATAAAAAGCATAATAATAATAATAAGCAATAGGTTGGCTCATGGGTGCACATGCATCGGTGTGACTTGTTTCTTTTTCCCCACAATTTTCAGTGACATTGCAAAAAGGCGGGATTTTAATTTCCCATGTCACTTTGCTCTCTGTTGGTTCACCTTGTTTTTTCTTGATAATGCCAAGACGAGGAGAGGAAAGAAGAAGAATTTTTCCCTTTACATTTTACATGCGGTGAAACGATGGGATAAGATGAAGCAAAAAATTAGGCATGCTAAAAAAAAGATTAAAAAAAAAAAAGAAAGAGACTTTTGATTCAGTGCCAGCGCAAAAATAGAAACAAAAGATGTGACTCTTCTATTTGGTGCGAGTGCGTCAACCGGAGATAGCTACGGTTCTAGACAGCGGAACGGGAATGGGGGTGTAAATCTAGTAACTAACCGTCCTAATCTGTTTTTCTTCCCCTTTGGAAAGATTGAAGTGGGGACCGAAGCAAGCCACCCCACGCGCCAAGTTTTGTCTCCACCTCGTGTATTCTTATTTTCTATTGGTTCGAGTCCGAAGGAAAGCGGGGGCATGGGGCTCGACCAACCATCAAGTTACCAAGTGCCAAATAACTACGTTTTGTAGGGCAGAAAGGGTTGCGTGTATCCGTACGCGGCCCATGGGTATAATTAACAGACCAAAAAGTAGATAGAGACATGCAGGCGAGAGACATGGTCCGACAAGGGGAGGAAGGGAGGGGAGGGAGGGCTTGTCTGGGGGCCGACAAGGGAAACAAAGTTGCGAGGAGCAACAACATCTCAAATCATGGAAGCTCGAGCCACCAACATGTTTGCTTTGCCCTTGTTTTACGTCCTTTTTTTTTTTTTTTTTTTTTTTTTTTTTTTTTTTTTCCTTTTTTTTTTTTTTTTTGTGGGGTGTCTTTTTTTGTTTGATGGCCCCCC
>JAAHCF010000233.1:0-49731 GCA_038367545.1 Beauveria asiatica | reverse complement strand
TTTTTATTTTTTTTTTTTTTTTTTTTTAATATATTTCTTTTTTTTTTTTTTTTTTTCTTTTTTTTTTTTTTTTTTTTTTTTTTTTTTTTGCTTTTTTTTCTTCTTCTTCCCTAGACTTACCACAAGAGGAACTCCCTTGGCATGCGCAACCTTGGCAATGGCCTCTAGGTCAGGCACGTTGTACCGAGGGTTACCGATACTCTCGACGTAGATGGCCTTGGTCTTGTCGTCAATCAGAGCAGCAATCTCGTCGGGGTTCTCGCCCTTGACGAATTTGGTCGTGATTCCCAGGCGCGGAAGGAAAACCTTGAACTGGTTGTACGTGCCGCCGTAGAGGTTCGACGTCGAGATGATGTTGTCGCCGGCGTGCGCAAGCGTGTTGATTGTGATGAATTGAGCACTCTGGCCAGACGAGGCCGCGAGACCGGCCACGCCGCCTTCGAGGGCAGCAATGCGCTTCTCAAACACATCGACAGTAGGCTATATTACCATGTCAGGCACACCTTTCTTCGCCCTCAATCCTTTGCTGGGGGGGGTCGGGAGAGCAACCTACATTCATGATTCTCGAGTAAATGTTGCCAGACTCCTTGAGGCCAAACAGCCTCGCGCCATGAGCAGAGTCATTGAATGTATAGCTCTATCGCCGAGTCAATTAGTGAAGCTCGCATTTGCTGCGTTGCTATTCTCACAGTTGTAGCATAAATAGGCACGGCGCGCGCATTCGTCGTGGGATCAGGCTCCTGGCTGTGAATCTTGTTGTAAGCTAACGGACGATAATCATTGGAGCCAGCGACAACTCTTTCAGGGTTCCAACAGGGTTCCAAGGCTTCTGCGACGACGATTGTCTACATACCCAGCATGGAGCTGAAGCGTCTCAAAGTTTTTGCTGATTTCCTCGGCCATGATGATTGCAATTCGTCGAATGCTTGTTACTGCAAAGGTAAAACGAGATCAGCGTATGTATGTATGTAACGTATAATCTAGCGCAGGTACAATCTATCCAGAATGATAGCAGGTGGTTATAATGGAAGAATGAGAGGGTGCACGGTATAAGGAGAAAATGCGATGCCACCTCAGCTGTCATTAATACCCCTCATCTGCCGGTCATCAATTGCAAATCTCCCTGCCCCTCCCCGATTTTCGCCCACCACCTTTTTGCTTTCGCACTTTGAGCAGCAGCGTGAAGGTGCATCCAAGGCTTGCATGGAGAAGACTCCAAGTGGGGCACCGGTCAGCCTTTTGCACCAAAAGCACGCCATCGCCATTAAGCACAGTTGGCAGACTGCGTAACCGGACGGGTAGGTCGCGTCATTTGAGGCGGTCCCGGCAGAGTGATTAATAGTTGGTAATTAGAGCACAAGTTTACGCGAAACTATATCCTCTTTCCCGGAAGCTGATTGAAGCCGACATCGAAGCGAAGCCACTAGCCGAGGGGTGGGGGGTTTGCGGTCGGTCGCGTAGAAATGTGCGACAAGAACAACTCTGCTCGAAAATGAACCGACGAAACTAAGAGGCTGGTAGTAAATCATGGAATTCAGCCCCTGTTGTTTAAATCTGCGGCAGCTCCGTCTCGCGGAGACCATTTTATAAGTTGGGCGCGGCAGCATTCAGTCAGGCACCGCATAATTGTGACAGCTCGCGTGGAGACGTTGAGCGTCCGTTCTGGACCCCAAAAAGAACATATGGGCTGCATATATTGACTCGATCTTACTTGCTACTGTACGCCGTGACTTTGCCAAGTAATGAGTGGCTGTTGCCGACAAAGGCTCAGCAACCCTCCATCTCACAAGCATGTAGTGTAACCTGCAGACGGCACGAGGCTAGCAGATCGAGGTTCGGCACAAGAATGCGAGATGAATAAGCAATCAATCTGTATGCTTATTTACGCAATGACTCTTCTGTGCTGCAGTGCTGTGATTTGGTGAATATGTACCAGACACGGGATGAATTGATCGTCGACATGACTCGACCCTAAACGTTCCTACAACGCGAATTCATTGAATGCAAATTCGTTTAATGCAAATGTATTTCCCCAATTTGATTCGTCACGCAGTTCGGCCATTCCTCCTCCCCCTCCTATTCTTCCAACTTCGACCAGAACCCTAAAGTCTCGCGTTCGCTTCGGCCATCTGGCGACGCGCCGCCGTAATCTTCTTCATGTGCGCCTCGCTCTGAAACCACTCCTGGGCCGCGAAAATCGTCGACGCGATCCAGGCGCTAAACTCGGCGGCCGCAATCACGGCAACGGCCCGGCTCAGCGTGCAGCTCAGCCCCGACTCGCACGCCGTCGACGAGTCGCTCAGCGTCAGCGCAAAGGCGATGAAGCCGCCAAAGTACAGGATCGCGTTGAGGCCCTCGACGCCCATCGACGTCAGCCGGTGCGCCATGATCATGCGCCTCTGCTGCACGGCGATTTCGAGATAGCCAATGGAGATGATGGACACGCAGGGCGCAAAGACGAGAAATTGCAGAGCTCCGGGGCTCGATCGGTCGGCGACGCGGGAGTACCAGTTGTAGACTTTTTTTTTTTTTCGCCACAGCGCCTTTGTTAGTTATTCGCTTCGGGGACAACCCGACACGGGCAGAGAGAGAAGAAAAAACTTACCATAGGCAGCCAATGTCAGATTAGCCAAAGCCAATAGGCCTTGTAAAACACGGAGGATGATGATGCCCGTGCGATCCATGGTTGGCACAAGGAACTTGTTACCAAGATATTGAGACTAGAATCCAAAGAAAAAAAGCTCGAGAGTAATTCTTGAACTGACGGTCCTTTGGTTTGTTTTGTTTTCTTCTTGCCGTTTGATTCAATTGTCCGTTTGTTCGTCTGTGGAGAGGGTCTTGTTGACAGTGTAAGTCGTCTGGCATGTGGATTCGAACCAGAAGCCTACACCCAATTATGCACCGAATCGACACGATGCATTAATTACATTGTAGTAGTCATGGGTCTTAAGAAAAGTGGTATAGATCAACCAGTTCAGTCTGATCCTTTCGGTTTTGGGCGAGCGATACTTCAAGTCGGCCCTTTCAGTAGGCATGGGCAAGCCATTGTTGCGCGTTTGAGACGGGGGGGGGGGGCTGCTCAGGTATGCAAGTTGATGAGGGGCAAACGAGCGGCCATCTGCAACTAAGGAATAGGGCAGGATTTCCAGTGTCAATCCAGAGACAAGTTTGCTGAAAATTCGCGAGCCAACAAAAAAAAGGTGAACACCGCGTGGGATTAAGATTTGGTCGCACTATGGAGGAGACTCTGCGTATATACTGTCAAAAATAGGATACACGGGCAAAAATGCGTGATCTGGGAATCGAACCCAGGGCTCCCCGACGTTGCGGATGGCAACGGAGAATTTTACCACTAAACCAATCACGCCAATTCTCGTTGTGTAACGATGAAAGCCTCCACCTTATTTGATAATAAGTTCTAGTTCAGAAAAAGCCAAGCCATTCTAGGGTAATTGTACTGTGGGCGTGAGAGTGCGTGTCTTGAGTCCCAAGTTCGTTCCCACAACAAATAATAACTATGAATGTGGGATCATGAAAGAAATTCAACTTGCTTCTTACAATTTACGATTACATAGTTGCATGTCATCGTCGGACGTCAGCTGTCAATCTGTGTGGGCGCAAAGGTACCAGCAGCGGGTTGCTGTCGGTCAAGTAATAAGCTGTCAGCATGTGAAGATGAGCAAGTCGGTCGCGAGCTGCAACGGGCGCGCCGCCAGCTGGCAGGCTCTGTTTGACAAGAGAAATTGAACAGAGGCAAACAGCGTACGACAGACATATTTGATTTTCAGAACAATCATCGCCATCTAGTTACAGCATCATCACCGCAACAGTTATCGAACTCAAGGTCCCCGAATCTAATTTGCCCCGTCACCCGTTGTCTCGGCTCAGGACGGCCAGCGCTGCTGTGCGCACGCCTTGTTGCATCTAGCAAACCCCGGCGCTTTCCCCTCGATGGGACACGCGGGGAACGGGAAAGGCAGTTCAAGCATCGAGTGTACCCGTGAAAAGTCCAATTAGAGTTACAATACGGAGTACGGTGTACGGACTCTCGGCCTGCGCATTTGACCCGCCGCCGCTGGCCCAACAGCCACCGAGCCAGCTGCACGTTGGAGCAGCGCCAAGGGAATGAGCGACCTAATTACCTACTTTGTAGACATGTGGGCGGGCCTCAAAGTCGATGCCAAATCGAATCGCCAGTCCTCCCACCCTCGTTTTTAAGAACCGAGACAACGCGCCGGAGCTACTTTGAGCCACCAGGGGTGATTGTTGACTGCACGGCTCACCTCGTCGCGCACCTTTCGCTTCTCTCAATCGTCCAAGTACGGCCGGCCGCCAAAGACTGCGCCAGAAACCCATCATTGGCGTGTCGCGAATGCTTCTGCACCCAGTCTCTTCTTTTTCTGACAGGAGACGTACCAAGCGGCCCCAGTTCGCGTTGCTGCTGCCGAGGCACCCCATAACATCCCCATAACCTCGGCCAGTGCTAGTGTGGGTGGTGCCCCGGACTTCATGACCAATTTGGGCGCAAGACCTATGAACGTTTTGGCTTGCGTCTGCATCAAAAGATCCAATCGCCGGCCCCTTCTCTCTGACATTCCTGCGTCTTTTCTGTTGTCCAAAGACAAGAAGCGAGTTTGTCATCTTTCCGAGTTTTCACCCCTCGCCTGACTCGATTGAAGACACTCGTGTCTTTCTTTTCTTTTGCACCCTTTCGTCGCCCGTAAGTTTGCACCTTTGCCCGCCCGCAAGCTTGGCCCGCCCGCATCGCCTCAACGAAACCCGCTTATGGCTAATTTAGTCTTCTCATAGCTTCCTCAACACAACATCGCAGCCATGGCTCCTCAAACCGTCGAGCAGATAATTGCCGACGTCAGCGCGCCGCCCCCAGTCGGCACTCCTCATGCTCTTCCGATCCCCGGCTCCGAGCGCCCTAATCGCACCGCCGTCTATCGCCATTGGCGCTTCCGCGACCAGCCACTCCTGACCAAGCTTGAGCCCGAAGTTGAGTCCGTCCACGACCTGCTCGAGCTCGCCATCAAGAAATATGGCAACAGGAAGGCGCTCGGTGTGCGCAAGTGGAATCCCGTCACGCAAGAGCACGAGAACAAGTTTGATTGGATGACATACGCAGAGATGGGCGAGCGCCGCAAGAACCTCGGTGCTGGTATTATCGACGTTGTTCAGCAGGCCGGCTACACCAACAGCAAATATGGCGTTGGAATCTGGTCTCCCAACACTCCAGAGTGGCACCTAACCGGTTAGTGCTGATGTTTGATATCTCCGGTTTGACGCTTCAGCTTTTTAACAACACTTTCCTCAGATATGGCTTGTACCTCGCAAAGCCTGTTCAGTGTTTCGCTTTACGAGACACTCGGCCCCGACACCACCGAGTATATCATCAACCACGCCGAGCTCCCCGTCGTTGCCTGCTCAGCCAACCATATTCCTGTCCTCATCAAGCTCGCTTCCCGTGTGCCCACTTTAAAGGTCATCATCTCGCTAGACGCCTTGGACAAGGGCGAGCACAAGGACAAGAACCCCGGTAACATCCTGAAGGATATCGCCGCTCAAAGTGGCCTCAAGCTTTATGAAATTCACGAACTCGAGGAAATTGGCCTCAAGAGCGGCCGCGGCTTCCGACCTCCCACTTGGAACGACATTACCACCATCAACTACACGTCTGGCACTACTGGTCCTCCCAAGGGCGTCGTCATGCACCAGGGCAATGCCGTCGCGGCTATCAACGGTGCCCGCTCCATGGGTAACGTCCAAGCCAACGACACTCACATATCATACCTGCCTCTCGCCCATATCTACGGACGCATGATTGACCAGCTTGCTCTCGTCTCCGGCGCCGCTGTCGGCTTCTTCCGTGGTGATGTCCTCGGTCTTGTTGACGACTTGAAGCTCCTGAAGCCCACATCCTTCCCGTCTGTCCCTCGTCTCTTCAACCGTTTTAACTCGGCTATCAAGGCCGCTACCGTCGAAGCCCCCGGTTTCAAGGGTGCTCTCTCCAGACATGTTATCGACGTCAAGAAGGGCTACATGCGCCAGCCTCCCGGAAGCACCACCAACACACACTTCTTCTACGACAGACTATGGACCAAGAAGGTTCGCGCCGCTGTTGGTCTTGACAATGCCCGCTCTATGATTAGCGGCAGTGCCCAGCTCGACCCCGATGTGCAGGAGTTCCTCGGTGCTGCTTTCGGAAACGAGTTCCGCCAGGGCTACGGCATGACTGAGACTTATGCCGGAGCTACTGTCCAGCTCAGCCGCGATTACTCTGCTGGCAACCTGGGACCTCCTCTCCCCTGTTTGGAGCTATGCCTCGAATCTGTCCCCGACTACAACTACAGCGTCGATGATAAGCCCAACCCGCGCGGTGAGGTTCTCATGCGCGGTCCTACCATGTTCCAGGGCTACCACAAGAACGACGAGGAGAATAAGAAGGTTCTCGAGGCCGACGGTTGGTTCCACTCTGGCGATATTGGTGAGATTGATAGCCTTGGCCGTCTTCGCATCATTGATCGCAAGAAGAACGTTCTCAAGCTCGCCCAGGGCGAATACATCTCTCCCGAGCGTATCGAGAACGTGTATTTGGGCAACACCAACATTGTCGCCACCGCCTACGTGCACGGTGATTCCAAGGAATCTACCCTGGTCGCCATCTTCGGTGTCGACCCGGAGAACTTTCCTCCCTTTGCCAGCAAGGTTCTTGGCAGAAATGTTGCAGCCGGCGATGTCGCTGGCATCAACGCCGCTGCTAGGGAACCCAAGGTCAAGGAGGCTGTCCTCAAGGTGCTCGACAAAATTGGCCGCGGTCACAAGTTTAACAACTGGGAGCGCGTTCGCAACGTTCACCTACTCCTTGATCCCTTCACGCCCGACAATGGCCTATTGACTCCTACGTAAGTTGACTGAATTCGCGGAATTACTTCACTGTACTGACGTGTAAAATTTAGACTCAAGCTCAAGCGCCCGCAGGCAGCCAAGGCTTTCCGCGAAGATATTGACCGCTTGTATGCAGAGATCAAGGCCACCGAGGAGCCAAGCAAGTTCAAGCTGTAAATACGATTATGATGCGCGAACTAAGAGAGGAATCGAAGGATAGAGAAGGCCAGTTGCACAATTTTGGTTGGCGGCTGCGTCCTTGATTGTATGCTTAGCGAATAACTAGAATTGTGGGGGAGATTTTGATGTCCTGTCATTATATAGAAAAGCTCTCAATTTGAGAGTACAATTCATCTTCATGTTTGTAATTGATCTGGTGAAGATTGGTAATATCCTCACAAACAAGCCCCTGGGCGGCGTGTACAGCACCTGCGTCTGGCATTCCACCGACCCTCAGCCACGCCCTCTCCCATCAACTAGACTCGCTGGAGGACATCGCCATCCTATCCCTTTGCTCCTCGGCCCTCTCTTCAGACCTTTTGGTACGCCTTGCGGGAAAACCAAGCTCGAGGGGCATTCGAGTACGAGCGAGGACTGCGATAGAAACGAGTACACTAGCCATGGTAATGAAAGTAGTGACAAAGATGGCTAAGATGAAAGGCGTTGCGGATATAAAATCCACTCGAACCACGGGGTTTGGCGCCAGAACCCCGCGTTCAATCTTGGGTTACTAAATTAGACACCTGCCTGTAAATACTTTTTCCCCGCCTCTTCTGGGAGTCTCTCCCTGTTTCTTAGGTATGGCATGTGACCACTGTAAATTCTCAGTTGTACGCGTTACTCCCTTGTATCACAGCAGTGAATGGCACTAATAAACCTACTAACCTGTATTTCACGCAACCGCCGCGTAACTTGCTAGATTGCTTGATGCAGCTATCTAAATAGTTCCACTGCTTCAACGGAGTACCGACATTGAATATATTACAGCAATATAGACTTAACGAGTGCGACATTAACTCGACACCATGATTGGCAATCACAATTCAACGGGGTCAAGCCTGTTTGGTCGGCTCTCCGCTTCATTCCTCGGCAATAAGCCTGTGTCTTATGTGTCTTATGCTGTCTCTGTCCGTAACTGTTTGTGAAGAAGGCGTGACGCAGGGCAGGCATTATGCTTAATCATGCCGGCCCTGAGCTGTCGGTCGACGCTATGCTCCGACTGGAGAATTTTTGAAACTACCTACGACATCCGTTGATCCCGACGCTACACAAGCAAGGACAAGGCATTTTAGGCTTTTATTAATCTACCTGCGGGCACACTGCTCGGGTCCTTTGCTGCTGTGCATTGCTTCGTCATGCATGCCACTAGCACGATGCAGGCTTATCCTCCTGCTACTTTACTCCATACCGAGCGCGAATCCGTCCATCACAGTTAATTAGCAATGGTGGGAGGCCGAGAAAACTATGGGATAATCATCTTTCAGAGTTGCAGCAACAGTAACCCCAAAGCTTCCCCGAGGCTTCCTACTGGCGGCTTGTTACAGAAGCTTGCTTGGCGCCCCCCGCCGCTACTACCCCAGCGTCTTGGCTTCAGAGCAAGACGCCACAACGCCTGTCGATAGCGACGCGGACGAAATAGGTAGGTAGGTAGGCACGGGCAAGTGACGGGCGGATGGACAAAGCAGGAATGCATTTCTTTGTGCCGCCGATCGATTAAAGGGTGAACTGACCTGTTTCTTCTTCTTCTGCTTGCCAATTCTCTCCCATCTCAACCATTGAACCTTCGCGGCGAGTTCTCCACCGAAGCACGCCTTGATGACGTTACTACAGAGCCTCGTCGTTGCCATCGCCGCGGTCGCACAGACAGCCGCCGCCACGGCCTGTCCCGGGCCAGCACCAGCCTCGAACCCTCAGACTGCCGACGGCGTTGCCTTTAAAGTCTTGCAGAATGGTCTCGCTAAGCCGCGCGGCATTGTCATGGACTCGGAGGGCAACTTGCTCTTGGTCGAGGCCAAGGGCAAGGGGGTGACCCGCGTGGTTCTCGATGATGCTGAAGGCCTCGATGTCTGCGTTTCGTCGAGCGCGCAGCTGATTGACGACAGCACTGTGAGTGAATGATTACATTTGCTATATACATCACAAAAGTAGATAAGTTGAAGGAGGCCCACTGACCCCATGGGCAGCTAAACCACGGCATCGCACTCTCCGGCGACGGCAAGACGCTGTTTGTCTCGTCGGACTCGAACGCTTATGCGTACCCCTATGACGCCTCCAAGGGCACTGTCGGAAACGCGAAGCACCTCATCAAGGGCATGAAGCAGACCGGCCACGTCTCCCGTACGCTGCTGGTGCCCCGCCACAACTCGGATCTGCTGCTCGTGTCGCGTGGATCCGACTCCAACATTGACAAGGAAACGGCCGAAATCTCCTCTGGGCGCAGCCAGCTACGCATTTTCAAAATTCCAGACCTCGTCAAGGATGGCGCTGAGGCGGTCGAGTACACTGCTGGCGAGGTGCTGGGTTGGGGTTTGCGTAACAGTGTTGGGGTCGCCGACGACCCGACAAACGGCCACATTGTGAGTCCGCATTCTTTGCATGCACAACTGCGTGAGAAAGTAAACAGAGGAAAGAGGGGCCAATGCTGACTGTTGTGCAAGTGGACTGTTGAGAACTCGATCGATAACATGGAGCGCGAGGGCACCGACATTCACAACTCCAACCCTGGAGAGGAACTAAACTTTCACGGTCTGCCCAACGACACCTCGAGCGCGCAATATGGTCGCAACTTTGGCTATCCCGGCTGCGTTGCCATCTACGACCCCAGCAACGTAAAGAGCTTCTCCATCGAAGGCGGCCCTAAAGTTGGCCTGCAGATGACGGGCGACCACATCACCGGTTACACGGACGACTGGTGCCGCGAGAACGCGACTGCGCCGCGTCTCACCTTTGGATCTCACCTGGCGCCTCTGGATATCAAATTTCTCAACGACGGTAGCGCGGCGCTACTTGCTATTCACGGAAGCTGGTGGGATTTCCAGACCCTCCCCAATGACGTATTCAATCACTGACATGAAGGGCTAGGAACCGCCAACCCCCAAACGGATACAGACTCAGCCGCGTGAGCTTTGCCGACGGACAGCCCGTGGCCAAGGCAGACAGCGACGACGCCGAGGAGAAGCTCCTGTGGAACGCCGACAACGCCGAGTGCCCCGGCAAGTGCTTCCGTCCGGCCGGTCTCTGGCTCGACGGCAAGGGGCGCGCCTTTATGACGAGCGATAGCTCCGGCGAGCTCTTTGTCGTCACCGGCGCCGCTAACAATGGGCCCAAGGCCAAAGTCAATGGCGGAGACAAGACCTCTGGAGCCGAGCGCCGCATGCGTCAGCAGTTTGGGTCTTGGCTGTGGTAAAGACAGGCCATTAGAGCCTTGACATGATGTGAACGACTGATTAACGCGTGTGCTGATTTTGCACTCGGTATGCTCTTTTGCTGGTTGCCTTAGTGGCTAGCTACACGGCTTGACTGCGTAAATATGAATATAAGGGCCCTAACCCTCTTACGGCAAGAATGACTACATAGTTATTGCTCATAACCTATTTACGTGATCTACAATATTTTTTTTCTCTAGCGGGGCTCTCAGCGATTCGCCAAGTAAACAGTTTAGACTTTATGCGACCCTTAAAGCTACCATATGGCAGAGTAAATTGATCTAAATCGAGCCAGACCAAGTTATATATGTGGTAAATGCTTTTAAACTTTATTAGGTATCAGGGGTTTTATTTTTTAACACTCGTTTAAACCCACCACGAATTCTAAGCTGTGGTTGCTTGCTCTTTAAGCTTTTGTTTGCACTGCCTGTTGGTATATCAGTGGCACCAGCAAGCTACATGCTACGCAACCACGCGCTGCGCGTTTGCACATTTCGTTGCGCATTTAGTAAAGTGCAATTGCAGAGCTATAAATGCGCATAATTAACTATATTATAGCATTACATCCTTGAAAATGGATGATTCGCAATATATCTTGATATTGCATATATTAACTAGATTTTCGCCTATATTTGCGATAGAGCACGTGCTCAGCCGCCATAACTTCTATTTGCCCATTCTCTATTGAATCCCACCTACGATACTAGCTACTCGTTTGCTTTTTAAGCTATAATTGCGTATTTTAAAAAAATAATTCTTTCGTCTTCATACTTTTCTAAGCCTGACCTTTATAAACATGGCAGTCTTATAAGTGGGTCCATACAGCCAGCTCTAGCTTACCCTGTACTCTTTAATGATGACTAATCTTCTAGGCGCCAATATAACTTCATTCTCTGGCAGCATCGCCCCGCACCTCCTTAGATCTCTCAGGACGACAAGCAGACCACTATTAGCATCGCCGGTGACGAATAGGACGCGTCTAAAACACCAAAAGCACGCGATTTCAGCCCGGAGCCTGCGTCTTCTTCACTTGAGATTGTTTCCTGGCGTCATTAGCTGGCTGTTCGCCTCGCGTGGATGCATGTCGCGCCAGGCGTGACGCGCATCTGATTGCCCGCGATATAGCGCCATCGCAGCAATGAACGCACATCGTAGAGACGAGCTCTGGTATACCGGGCCGAAATTCAACGATCCCAATGTCGCCAAAGGCGTCCTCAATTTACCCCTAAAGGATCTTCCACGTCTCCGTCCCAGCAGCAGCACCAGCAGCAGCACCGGCACCGGCAACCAGCACACCGGCGGCTCCTCCAAGCACCAGCAGGTGATGGAATCAGCGGAGGAGGGACCGGCAGCCAAGAGACGGCGGCTAAGCTCATCGACGCCAGGGGCTTGCACGGGCTCGCAGGCTCGCAAAGAGAAGTATATGACGATTTTGCGCACGCGGCTGCTTCCGCATGTCATACGCGCGGTGAATACATTACCACCCACCGGGCTCAAACTGCCCGAGATTGCCATCAATGTATGTATATATATCCTGTCAAAAAGGCGGACAGCCAGATTTGGCGAGTTAACGATAGCCTGTGCTAATGCTCTTGACTAGTCTGCCACGATATTAGCTAAGCGCTTTTTAAGCAATATTGGTAGCGATACCAGTCTGCTCATACCTGATGATGCCGCGACGACAGAGCAACAAGCTTTAGAGACGGTTCAACAACTGTCTTTATTACCTGTGAGACCGGTCTATGCATACCTAACCAGGAAGTAACAGTCCACTAACTGTTGAACCAGGAATACCGCGTTGCTGAGCCGATTGATGATGAGCCCGCGGTCATCAAGCAAGAACAGAAGGCATCGCCTTCGATTGATCAAATCCCGCCGGTCTCTGCAAACCATGCAAACCATGCAGTCTCTGAAGTGTCTGAAGCGTCCCAGACCCCTGCAGTCTCTGTAGCCTCCGTGCTTCCTGCACGCCCTACCCCCTTTGGTCTCACGCCAGCACAGCCGCCAAGCCGAAGCAGCCACCCTTTGCGCAAGCCTTACAAGCCACGCACCAGGAGGGAGACATCACCGCGGCCCGATCCTCTATGGACGCAATTGACCCTGCGGCCATATCTTTCCGCACGAGACCGCGATGCGCTTCAACAAGGAAGCCAAATTGCGTTGGCAAAGGCTAAACACCTTCGCAACAAACCCGCGGTCTTGCATGTTGATTTTACAGCTCCCGAAATCTTTATAATGGTCAACGAGATGATTCGCCGTGCTAAGCGCGATATTCCGCGCACCAGCGTTGCGCTGCGGCAGCTGTGTCTGAACTTTCCCGTGCCTGAGCTCGTGGAAGGGAAGCTGCCTGGTCGCACGCGGGAGGACGTTCGTCATTTCTGCTCTGATTTGGTGGCTAACAAGGCTGCCGACCCTAGGAGCGCCAGGATTCTCTCCCTTCACCGAGAAGCTACGCAGGAGAATAAGGACCATCAGCGAGAGAGTCAGCTATCATCGCTGCTCTTTGCCCGAGAGCTCGCGGGCAATGCTGGCATGGGCCGGACGCGGCGCTACATCAATTTCCAATCCACCTTTAAACAGATACGCGAGGATGCCTTGGAGAATGCCATTGGCCAGTTCGCCGAGTTCACCAACTGTGCTGGCGACATTTCAACTATGACCTGGGTCCCGCATCAGAATATTATCTGCGGCACAACGACGCACTCTGACGCTCATAATCAACAATATAACAAGACGGGCAATCTGCTCCTCTGCTCGACATCAAAGGCCGATTTGCGTGCCTTTCCCGATCACCGGATTCCCCGACCACTCATCACCAAGGGCGAGAATTCTTCTGAGGCGATGCGTGAGAGCCAAGACCCATGGATATACTCGTCGGTGGTGTCGTCAGACTACGATAAAGTACATGGCTTTGCGTACACTTCAAGTTTCGACAAGACCATCAAGGTATGGAAAGTGGACGAGGATGGCGGTTCAATGCAAGCCGTCGCGACGTTTGAGCACAATGGCAACGTCAATTTTGTCGCGGTAGCCAAGGATGGCTCCGGCCGCGTTGCTGCGGCTGCGGATACGACAAGTGAAGCTATCCGCATTTACACCATGGACCCGAATAATATTACCGAGAGCTCATACTACTCGATATCCTGCTCACGAAACGATGCTGATGGGTCTGATAAGTGGGCATATTGCCCGGCGACAGTTCAATGGGGAATTGCACCCGGTTCGCAGCATCTCCTCCTCGTCGGCTATTCTCCACGCAGCTTCAGCGGCGACGAGCAGGATATTCCCAATGATAAGCTGCAGACCGGCGAAATCATGCTGTGGGATGCACGGGATCGCCGTAAGATTCCTGTGTTGACGGCAACAACGGCCAACGTTTTCGAAGTGGCGTGGCACCCGACCCTCTGCGGCTTCGTCGCTGGCACCTCGCCGGTCGGCCTCCACATCGACCAAGGCGTGCGCACGCAGGTGCATGTCTTTAGGCAAGATAGGGCACAACACATAAACGGCGCGTACAGCGAGTACCAGAAGCTCGACTGCTTCGCATCGGACATTAACGAGCTCAGCATCGTATCCAACTCGCTTCAGAGCGCCTACATTACCGCCGCGTGCACGGATGGAAAGGTGTACGTGTGGGACATGGCGCTGGGCGACAAGCCGATTCACGTGCTCAAGCACGGCAGTCCGTTGGAAGAGGTGCTGCAGCCTGAGGAAAGAGAGCGCGAGGACACGGGCGTCAAGTTTACAGCCTGGGGCAGCGATCTCAGCAGGCTGTATACCGGCTCCAGCGACGGCGTGGTCAAGGTGTGGAACATTCGCAATAGACGTAAGCCGTTTATCCGCGACCTGCTGCGCGCTCCTGGCCCCATCTCCTGCGGCAGCTTCTCGCCGGATTATAGCAAACTCGCCATCGGCGATGCCACGGGTCGTCTGTTCCTCTTTTCCACTACAAAAGAACAACAGTTTGAGGAGCGTTTTAGCCGGGTCCACCAGATCACCAAGCAGCTCGTACACCGAAGCCGGCCTTTTACGCCGCACCCCGATCCGCCTCCCCCAACGCCCGTACATGATCCAGACGCCATGCTGCTCGACGGCACTACCACTAACAACGACAACGACACGGCAGACTCGGCGACGTATGCGCGCCGCAGATACCTCGATACGCAGCAGCTGACACTCCACCGCAATCCCGTCATCGGCGCGGTGCAGGGCCCACAGTACGCCGCCTCGGGGCACTTTCTCCGCGACGCCCACCTCGACGACGACCCTGCCGCGCCGCTCCTCACCAAGTATGAGCGCCTGCAGCTGGAGAGTCGGCATAGTGTGCTCGGCAGCGCGACCTGTCTTCGGCGGCGCTCGCTGCGGCGGCTCGCGCCGCCGCCGGCGGTCGTGGACGATGCGACGGAGCAGCAACACCAGGGCAATGTAGCGCGGGACTTTAACGTCGCGGCGCTGGACAAGGTTGATTGGGATGAGTTGGTGCGTGCGGGGGCATTGCTGGATATCGGCGATACTGGCGAGGATTGGGGGTTTACATACGAGGATACGCCGGCGGTATATGATGCGAATGCATGCGACATAGAATCGGAGTCTTGATTTTCTTAAGGGCATTTATGGTTTCAGGAGTTTTTCTTGTTCTTCATTTCCTCTTTTTTCCCCCTTATATCTTGAAAAAGGTAGAGATGCATTTTACCTTTTTGTACGTTTCTCTGGCGGAGGATTGGATTGGTTCCAGCAAGGGTAATGAGAATTTTATCCATGTATATTTCATGTATGAAAATGTCTATTTATTCAGCTTACAGGACCTTGTCTAATATATTTAATTGACCTAGTTGGAGTCTGTGCATTCATTTACAGTTATTCAATCTGCACGCGCATCCTTACTTGAGTTAATTGCAAGATCCTGTTGCAATGCATGAAGTAAAGGCCTGTCTATACTCTGATCGAGACCAAACATAGAGAGAGCATCAATCTCGTACAAACAATGATAATTGTTCTTTTTCAGAATTCTTCTATTCCATCGTCATTAATAATCGATACATGGCTCTATAGTTTAGCACGTCTTTTTCCAGCAGAAGAAAACAAGAGAGAAAAAAAATGAACAAAAAAGGTCAACGCCGATTAATGCTTGGCAGTGGCCTTGTCGCCGGTGAGCTTCTCGACATATGTCTTGGCACTGAAGGAAGAATCATGGGTTAGCGGATGTCTGAATGCGAATTGTGGAGGATTCTTACATGTCACCAAATGCAACCATGCAGACAGTCTGCCAGATGGAAAGACCAATGCGGGGAGTGACACCACGGTAGAGGCCAGCAACACCGTTGGTGTTGTAAATATAACGGAAGGTGTTGCCGACCGTCATCTTCTTGGGGCGGTTGGGGTCGTCCGTCTTGGACTGCATCTCGACGCGGATAACCTCGATGGGCTGGTTCCAGGCGGAGAGACCACCACCAATGGCGGATGCGCCAATCTTTTCGGCGGTGCTCAGCTTTTCCTTGTCGCCCTTGCCGGTGGCGCGGCGAATGCCACCCTCGGCGAGACGGCTGAGGCCGAAGCGGGAGCCCCAGTTGGTCATTTGGCGGATGGCGACGGCGTTGACACCCTTGTTGATGCCCTTGATGCCCTCCTTGCGGTAAATGTCCATAAAGGTGGCAAAGGTGGACTGAGGCTTGACGCCCGCGGCGGCCTGCTTGTGCTTGGTGATTTCGACCGTCTTCATGCAGGTGCAGAAGCCCATGGTGGCGTAGGCCTGGGCGACGCCGCCCGTCATGCCGCCGATGATGCCGCCGCCAAACTGGGAGGCGCCAAAGGAGCGGGCATAGTACTCGGCCTCGGAGGCGACGAAGAGGAGGACAGCGCCCTTGGTGGAGGCTTCGATCCAGGCCCAGGGGATGAGGCCCTGGTAGACTGTGAGGGGTGGGTTAGTTGGTGTGCGCGACAAATGCGCGCGGGGGGGGGGGTTAGGAAAAGAGACGTACAGCCGAGAACACCACCTCGAGACCAAATGCGTCCCAAGGCCGCAGCAAAGCCGTCGCCACGGTTGGCGGCCATGGTGGTCTTGGTGACCTCGAGGGGCTGGCCGAGGGTGGTGACTTCAAACATGTTGAGGCCGGCGCCGAGGAGCAGGTTGGAGAACTTGATGGGCTGCTTCTCCAGCTTGTCGCCTCCCGAGGCGGACGGAGCGGCGGCGGCGACCATGATCGAATGCGAGATTTTGCTGCGAAAGGGATGTCCCTGACCAAGGGTAAGAGGGTGCTTCTTTGCGGGGGGTGGTAATGAACAAGGACGGCGTTAGCTATGCTGCGATGCAATGGGGATGAGTTGGAGAAGGGAAAGGGAGACGAGGACGGGGGTAGAAGAAGGAGAAAGGTAGTGGCTGAGCCCGCTAGGCTGGCGTTGAACTGGCTGGAGCTCTCTCTGCGCCAGAGGGCAAACGGTTGAGCGCTATCCAGGTGTGGCTGGAACAGCCCCGAATCGTGCTGAGTCAGAGGCTCGGGAAATGGGCGCTCAACGCTCACTGGGTCAAGGGCAATGCCGGGTAGATCTGGGACATACGAGGTGGAACGCGAAAGCGAAAGTCGATTCTAGACAAGTCTGGCGGCTCTAATTTGAAGAGGTGGCCAGGTGCGTCTGTCACTGGCAAAGGAGAGGCAGAATTGAGCGATGACGGATGGATGCAGGAAGAGAGGAACAAGCTATGGAGATGGGCTACAGCACATGTCAGATAGTCGCGCACTTTCTGAGGAACTGTTTCCGCAGGTAGATAGTCAGCAATTTGTTGGAAGCTACCGGCGACTTGCGACCCGTGGCCGGTGTGGCCTTGGAGCAGCAGACGGCGTCTGACACGGTTTGTGCTGCGCTGCTTGGCCCGAGGCTATTCGGCGGCGCTGGCCGTGATTGTCCGGGGGATGTGGAGGGCACTGGAGAAGCCGATGTCTGCGTAAAGCATGTGCAAACAAAGGCCCTGTAAGCACTGTAGACCCTTTTGCTCTGGGGGGCCTCGGGCGCTAGAAACACGGGCAGCTTTCTATTTAGGTACCTAGTTGGTTCTGTTACAGACAAGTCGACGGAAAAAGGTCAGCAAAATCTTGGGAAATAAATGTAGACATTTGATGAGCTGTAGCTGAACCTTTACCCAGACTTGGAGGTTTCTTTGTCGTTGATTAAAACCCTCAGCCTCCTGCACTCGCTGTCGCAGCTCTACTCGTATGTACGCCCGTATCTCCAGATACAGGCGACATCGGCGCGGCCCAAAGCCGGCTCAGATTGAACAATCTCCCGACTGCAAGGTACAGATATGTAGCCGTTCAGTCGACTACAAATTCATGTTGGCTCCAATTGATACTTGAGGATTTCTTTCCGTTGCATTTTGTTTTCTTCTTTTTTCTTATGCAACACGTCAAGGCTGTCATCCACGATTGCGGCAATTACCAGAACATATCAGAGGTGGTAGAAAACAAGGCTCTAGCGCGAAAACGAAAAAGAAAAAGAGGCCAAGTATGGAAAAAATTATCAGAAACCCTTGCAACTCTGCTATGTATTATCCATTGGGATCCGTCTCTGCCTCAACACGGCAAATCGTTGTTGAGTTATCCACTCTTAACTACTCCGTAGTTACCTCCCTCCGGTTACCGGCCGGCATCTCCCGCTAGGCCATTTTAGCACCTACCTAATTTACAGCTGCGCCCCTCTCCAGCACCTACAGTGGGGAGACAAAAGTTGTAGTTCAAGATTTGAACCCCGTCGTCCTCGACAACTTCTCGGCATTGGACAATGATTTCTCACCAACGACATTCGTCAACATTCATGATGCGCGAGAAATCGGCAACTGTTTCAGTATATCATGATATAGCCCGACTCTATACGAGATTGACTGTGGCTCAGCGCTGGAATACACCACATACGCGTTTCTGTGTGATGCGGCCAACATGCTGGACTACTGGAGATTTGTAGTGATGCAAGCGTGACAGGTAGTACCACAGCATTGTGCTCAGAGCAAACTTGACTTCTACGCCTGTGAATGCCTTACTTTCGTCATGTCGCTACTTCTTTGGATCTTCCCGTCAGCCACATACCCCTTCCACGCATCTCTTCCTTTGATCTTGAAGGATGAATAGCAGAAATCGGGCATATACCTGTCAGGGAAGCTACTCCAAACTTGACGATCAGCTGCCGCCGCTAGAGAGCCAGTACCATGTTCTGAGCAATCCTCTGCCTCGGGAGATGTGGATTGGCGCCATTATCGATCAGCTTCAAAACCCCCAGATCCTCAACACGCGGCTCGAGACACCCCAATTCGAACCCGCGCGTATCCGAGAGGCCACAAAGCGCAGCGAATTCTTCACATTGCGGTGCGCCAGGGGAAAAAGCGGCCCCGTGACCTGCTCGATGCAGATGCTGGCGCCGACCATGCGCACCGTCGAGCTCGCGTCTCCCACTGCCAAAGACTACACCAGGACTCGCGTCTCCTCTGCGGCTGTGCAGGACTGGCTCGCGAGGCAAAAGCACAAGAAGCCGCTGTACATGGTGACGGGCATCAAGACGGTGACGGACGCGCGCTTCGTACACCGATATCCCCGGAGCGTAAAGAAATGGTATACATGGCAGGGCCTGCGCGAGCGCCGACTCCGCCCGCAGCAGCCAGCCGAGCTGGTGGCGACGACGATGACGGGTGAGCATCCGTTTAGCGTCCGTATCACAAAGATGGAGTACAAGAAGACGGGCAAGGACCGCTGGGCAGACTATGAGTGGGTGTACGAGCCTTTTACAGAGGGAGCGTTGGCGCATTGAGTTTTAGGACCGTGAAAGAACACGAAGCAACTGTGATGTTGACATGAATGTTATACTCTAGGCTAGACCCAAATAAAACCCATTCAGTTTGTGAGACTGCATCACCTCACCCATCATGGGGCGTGCAGCGCCTTGCTCAAGTCTGAACTTATTCGCGTCGAGCCAATGTGCAACATGATGATACTAGTCCGCGTCGCAGTTCCCCCATACCCGAGTTCGTTCGTCGGAAAGTAGCTTGGACATTGACTCAATAGGACCTCCCAGTGTAGAATAAGCAAATGGAGCTCTGATGATAGAACAGAAAGTAGATACAATCTTTGTGATAAAAAATCGAGCTATCAATTCGTTATGATAAGGGACATCTTGCCAATTCTCAAAAGTACAAACTCAACAGTTCCAATAGCTCTTTTAGCTCTTGTATACTAAAATAGTCATTTTTACATTAAGTACCTATCTAATATACCTTTTAGGCTATTTATGTCAATCGCGCGAGCATCTTTTACCATATGCTTTGGCGTATATATTTTGATACATAGTTGGACAGATAGTATAGTGCCCTTAATGACCGAGATATTGAACCTTTACTGCCATTCATGTTCGCTTTTGCATCAAGCTGCGAGGCTGTAGGTAAATAAAAGCTCTAGATAGGCACGACAAGCGCCCGGCCCGACCGTTGGCGGCTGTTGACACGGGACGTGGGTCCTTGAGCGGCGAACCCCTTCGAAATTCTGCGCAGCGTCACCGCAAGCATCAGTCCACTTCCACCATTCACACACACCATGACGCCCAGAGCCGCATCAATGCTGCGGCAGCGACTCGCCGCGAGTCTGCTCCGCGCCGAGCAAACGACGATCACCAGCCGCTCGTGCCTGCGCAACCGCCACGCCCAGCAAAAACGATGGAACACGCCGGCGCCCAAAGCCGGCGACGGCCCTCTGATGGCTCGCCGCGCCGATCGCGAGTTGCCCGGTACGCTTCCACCTCTCTCCCCCCCCCCACGCCCCCCCCCAAAAAAAAGAACACAAGAAGAAGCTTCTTCCTCAGGCCTCTGACAAAATATCCTGAAAGATATTTCCCAAGTCGGGTTCCGCTGGGGCCGCACGCTGCCGCTCTTTGCCGTGCTCGTCGCCGCCTCGTCGTTTGCCATTTTCAACTACCAAAAATCCTCGTCACCCGTCATATCGTCGACGCTGTACGCGCTGCGCACGTCGCCGCGCGCGCGCGCCGTCCTCGGCGACGAGATTTACTTTAAGCACCAGATCCCGTGGATCGGCGGCGAGATGAACCAGATGCAGGGCCGCATCGACATTACCTTTTCGGTGCGCGGCTCCAAGGGCACCGCTCTCATGCGCTTCACGAGCCGCCGCCCGACCAGCCGCAGTCTCTTTGAAACGTCCGAGTGGAGCCTGCGCACAGAGGACGGGACCTGGATCGACCTGCTCGAGGACGGCGATCCCTTCAAGAGCCTGCTGGCTGACGACGCGCTGCCGCCGCTCGACGAGGAGCCGGTCCAGAGGGGCTTCAGACAGCAGGGTGCGCTCAACAAGTGAGGGAGGAGCAACTGGGCAAGCATTTTTCAAAACAACACAATCTCTGCTTAGCGTCGGAAAATTGATAAAGTGCATGTCTCCGCGACAACTGTATAATAGCTATCAATTCATGTGTACATCTATAAATACAAGTGAAAACAACCAAAGATCCGCTTCGAATGAGGAGTATTGTTTTTACACCAATGCCTTGTTTGTTTCAGCCCGCATTCCCAACTCTCGTCCAAAAAGCAAATTGCTTCTTCTTTGTTCCTTTATAGTTGGGCGGATTGCGCTTGGCGCTCTTCCTTGAGCTGCATGTGCACGTCCCTTGCTTGCTCCAGCTTGGCCTCGATATCCGGCTGTCTCTCCCTGAGGAGCTGCACCGCGCTGTCACGAAACGGCTTGCCAGGCGCCTTGCGCTTCTTTGCATCCTGGAGCTGGATGGTGCGGCCCTTGGGCCCAGGCACGGCCCCGCTGACGAGCACAACGCCGAGCTCGTTGTCGACCTTGAGCACCTTGAGGTTCTGCACCGTGACGTGCTGGAAGCCCATGCGTCCCGGCATCTTCTTGCCGGGCAGGACCCTGCTGCCGCTGCCCTGCGAGGGGCCGGTGGTGCCAATGGTGCGGTGGTTGAGCGAGTTTCCGTGCGACGCCTCCTGGCCGGCGAATCCGTGGCGCTTCATGCCGCCGGCGAAGCCCATGCCGCGGGAGCGCGCGCGCGCGTCGACGTACTGGCCGACGCGGAACCAGTCGGGCTGCAGCTGCACGCCCACGGGCAGCAGGCCCTCGGCGCCGCGCACCCGGAACTCGTGCAGCTCCGCCTTGGGCGCGATGCCCTTGGCCTCGTAGTAGCCCAGCAGCGGGGCCGTGACGCCGCGCGGGTTCTTGGAGCCCTGCCCGACCTGCACGGCCCAGTACCCGTGCCGCTCCCGCGTCTTGTTGAGCACGACCTGCACCTGGTCGAGCTGCAGCACCGTGCACGGCGTCCGCACCTTGCCCACAAACATGCTCGTCATGCCCTTCTTGATCGCCAGCACGCCCGTGCGGTGCGGCGTCGTGTTCTCGCGCCGCTTGAGAGCCGCCGCCGGCCCCGTCGTCAGCGCCGGGAGGCCCGAGTTGGGCTGGTTGAATCGTCGGTGCTTGGATCGCGGCGGCGCCGTCGACCACCCGTACTTGATGCCGCGGGACGGGGTCAGGGGCAGCAGCAACCGGCGGCCGGTGTCGGGGCGCGCAGGCGTGACCCGCGGAAGGGCCACGCGTATCGGTAGACGGAGCTGCATCGTCTATGAGGATTGTGGAGAGAGTCAATGGACGGTGGTTGTATGTAGTCTTTTTATCGAGATGCCCAAAATGTTGGCGCGAAGAGCCATTGATTTTCCGTCACGTGCGCCCCTGCTTTTCTCTGCTTTTCTGGACCCACCGCAAGCTACTACTCAAGAATCAGGACTCCAGGCTGAACAGCCTGTAAGATGCAATTACAGGTCAGAAATGCAACACTTGTTCGAATGATTGATATAATATTATGTTTTGGCCTCTATGCCTGCCTGCCTGCCTGCCTGCCAAAAAAAAAAGGTTGCGTCGCTGGTGGGCTTGTAAACGATATACCCTATTGCGTCGAGTCCTAGAAGGTCTACAATAGAAAGATGGGCATTGCGTCGAGCCTGACAACTGGGCCAACTTGCTTTCGTGCCTGAAATTCTTCACGAATCCTGCGCAATACTACTCTTATACACGATAATTCGGCGGGTGATACCCGCGCATGGAGCTATTCCTTGGGCACCCGTACCAGTTCTGATAATTCTTATCTTGCTGGTGTGTGTCAGAGAGATGCGTAAGATGAGAAGTTGGGATTTCATGCCCTGGTAGATACACGTAACGTTCATAAGCAACTCGAAGCAGATATAACTTCCTGAGCGCATTATACCAAGGCGTTTGACTTGGACCCTCGTGCTCTACTGCTGCTGCTGCTGCTGCTCCCTATACCTCCATTTTATGAACTCAAAGTACCTGGCTGACCTTGTCCGGAGTCCTGATTTTAGCGTATTGTTCTGCTATTCAACATTAGCTCAATATTCTCTTACCACTTTCTTACTGCACCCAAGTTAAACACTTTACGCTCAGCATGCTGCTACAGCTGCAAGGACTTGTACTCGTCTTAATTTGCCACGGCGAATAATTTTTCTACAATGATCCGATGATATGGGTATAGAATCTGAGTCTAAAGGCCTATTTTTGCCGCGCGTTAGTCAGTGCTGTTGTCCGATCCCACAACCCCCCCCCACCGCCCGGCCTAAACACCCGGTCCTCGTCCTCCGATACCACTCCCCATCGCATTCACATTCGTCCCCTTGACCTTGTGATCCCCCGGCTGCGCCGCCGCCTCGTATAGGATATTGGTCGGCGCCTTGCCCAGCCTCGTCCACTCGCCCTTGAAGCCGACATAGCTGATCCGGGTCACGTCCTCCTCGCCGTCGCCAAAGTTGTCGGAGAAGAACAGGCCCAGCCGCTGCACCCGCCCAAACAGCGCCCGCTTGACCGGAATCTCCTGCACATCGGACGTCTGCGCCAGCTCCAGCCGCTGGACGGGATCCGACTCCTCGGCGGCCTCAAAGTCGAGGCCGTCCTGGTTGACAAAGAGGTTGAGCGTCTTGGGGGCGCACGCCGCGGGGGAGGTGCGGATCAGGATGGCGTGGAGCTTGACTTGGGCGGTGAAGCTGGCAGAATCCATCAGTAAGAAAACAAATCAGGGTAGGAAAAAGACTAGGAAGAAGTTTAAGAGGATCGAGGTTGAGTGGTAAATGCCTGTCGTGGCGAGGAGAGCTTACGGGACCGTCATGAGAAGTTGCTCATCGGCATCGCTCTCCAGCTCCGGGTCCATCTCGAGACGCTCCGCCCATGTCTTCTTGATAATGGCCTTGCCGGCGTCGCGCCGTGACTCGTTGAGCGTGACAATCTCGTCAAAGTTGATTTGCTCGTACAGCGACGACTGCAGCGCGGGTGTGATGTCGTCTGAGTGGTCGTGCTCATGGCCGCCATGCTCGTCATGGCAGTGGGAATGCGAATGCGACATGTTGGGGATTCTGTTACCGGCGTTGTTCGTTGCAAATGATGAGTAAAAGATGGTTTATTTTGTTTTTTGGCCTGCTGCAGTCAATATTTCGTCAGGTTGCTTGATGGTTGATACAATAACAGTGCCAAGTTTCTAGTTGCGCATGCTAACGGCTAATTATTCTGAAGTAATGTCTGCTGCCACTGCCCCACCACCAATCGAGCCATTGCAAACAGCGATGTATGCACTCAGAGAGTCGCGCAATAATGCAATAAATTTGTACTTGAGTGATGCTAAAGCGACATCCAAACAGAAGAACATAATTTGGTAGCATCTATCTAAAGCCGCTCTTCCGCTTCAGCTTGGACTTCTTCTTTCGAGCGCCAAAAGCCCCCGAAACAGGCTGGCTCATTGTCAACGGTGGCATCGAAGGCGCTTGCGTCTGCGACGAGCTGGGCCCTGCCTGGCTCGACATGTGTTGCATGCGCATCGGTCCTGGCGACGATCCCATCCCTTCGTCCTCGCGATCGTGGCCCATACTCTGGCGCATCATCGACTGTCGCCTGAACTTTTCCACGTGCGACCTTCGCTTCGCTTCCTTCCTCTGGAGCCTCTCCCGCGCGTCTCTGAATTTGTCGTCGGTGGCGATGGCCACTGTTGATACATAGTATTTCGGGTCGTGACCGCGTTCGGTTGGCCAATAAGAGAGCAAATTGTGGGATTTTGACGAGACAACCTCCGCTGCGGCCAGTGACGGCGCCAAAAGGCGTAGCCTGGACAAGGCACCGTCGCTACCGTCGTTGGAGTCGGATGGCGCTGGAGACAGCTGGGAGCTGCGCGGCGAGGACGTGAGCATGGCTGAGCTAGCCGGTTCCCTGCTTGTTGTCTGTGACTCTTCTAGCGTCTGCGGGCCAAAGACTGGAACATCTTGGATCAAGACACCATAGCTGGAAAAGAGGATATTCCGCGCGACTTCTGCTACCCAGGCCTTTCGCGCCTCTTGAACATCATTTGTGATGCGAGATTCCGGAGCATCAAGCCAGAGATTGCAGTATTCGCCAAACAGGTATGTAAAGCCGACCAGTGCATTAGCCGGCTCCTTGTCATTGAAGCGTCGAATTTGTGGAACTACCTTGTTTTCGTCGGCAGCATCAAACAGCTTCCCTATTTCTGTTTCCATACCATTGTCGACGTTGTCTAGTTCGGCATCGTCCCCGACCGCTTCTGCAAGTTGGTGCCTGCGCCATGTTAGTTGTAAATCGAGCTGATAGCCGAGAACTGCGTACCAAGTAGCCAACGGGGTCCTATTCCCTGGCTCACTACTATCAAACATGTCCTGTAAGGCCTCAAATAGATCTCGCGGGAGACCTTTGGGCCCTTGTCGCTGTGTTTCCGCCAGAGAACCGCCTATAGAACGACAAAGAATCTCCATATTTAGCCTGACTGGCTGAGGAACTTTGACTTCCGTCCTCTCCTGGCCGCCAAGTTTATCTTCACCCGCAACGCGACGCTCCATTGCCGAGGCCAAATCCTTCTCCGTCATGCCATCAGGTAGCACAAATGTATTTTCATAGTGTTGTAGAAAGTGATTTCTTCGTTTCTTCCACTGTCGTTGCTGTTTCGTCATCGACCAAGCCAGCCGCTTTGTGGGCAGCACAATCCGCTGTTCAGGAGAGTACACGGTAGTGTAGATGCCGTATCGGATGCTGAGATCATGCAACAAGATGTTCACCTGGAAGAAATTCACGCCAGCAGCTTTGTACTCTGCTCCTAATCCAACGGGTTGCCTTTTGCCGTGCAGATCTAGATGAAGCGGCGTGACGGTAATTTGAGAAATATGTGAGGAACAGGAAGAATCGTTTGCGCCGGGAAGAGATGTAACATGCCTGTGCCAGCGCACAGGACCCTGATCTTCAGGTTTAAACCAATACACAGACAGTTGATTTGTCTTGACCGAAAAGGTAAAAACCATGGCTACGCCATCCTGTAGAGCACATGTAGTCATGATTGGCATCGAGGATCCCTCTCCAACGTGAGGTATGGTAAGAAGAATCGTGGGGCGGTCCTGGTCTCGCCGAATTTCAGCCCAAATGAGGTTCTTCTCCGTCAAAATGAAAACACGGCTTCCTGTAGCAGGGCAGTTTTGCACATCAATAATCTGATTGTATTTGCCGTCTGGCGCCCAGAATTTCTTCATAGGCGATACCACGCTGGCCGTGTGCATCTCCACCGCCTGAAGCTGGTCGCCTTTCCACATGAGGAGAATAGGCGCCGTCGAGCCACTAGAGCCTGTGCGTTTGTCTGTTTCTAGTGGATCTCGCCTGGCATCCTTTGGCTGGGAGACCACAACAAGTCCATGCTTTTCGGCTAGATGTTGATGATGCGCCGGGAACTCGGTAAGGGGGCCAGTACTGATGTGTCCACACGCTCGCTGCATGATCCTGACACTTTTGACGCCGACTCGATAAGTCCCCAAGAGATCCCATATGGTCCAAAATCCGCATTCATCGATCAAAGCGAGCAGAGGGGTTCGACCATGGGCTGCTGGGCTAAACACCACGTCAGAGTGGGCATTTCCACCCGTGTCGGTATGGTAAATCTCTAAAATGGGATTTGCTTTGATTAGGCCTGCTGAATTGCCTGTTAATGAGCCCCCCGTGATTTGAGTCTCAGTAATTACCACAGTGTGGTGTTCCGGCTGGAGTATTGTCGTCGAAGTTCCCTTTTGGACGAGAAGCCATCGGACATGTACCTGATTCGAAAGACCTTCTGCGTATTTGATGCGAGTAATAGGAAGGCCATCGGCAGCCCAGAATGTCTCTTTTTCACTTTGAAGAGGATCAATCACAGAAAGCTGCAAAGAAGCATCCTCGCCGTCTCCCCATCCCCAGTTGGTCTGGTCCGCGACAGTCAAGCGCAGCATTTCGCCGGATGCGCCTGTTGCAGACGCCAAAAATGGAACTGGCTTATTGTCGTCATGACGGCCAGTCACAGTCGACATGGATCCAATCGCCAGAAGGGGCCCTTCGTTGACAAGCGTCTCGGCCGTCTTGAACTTGGCCATGTCCTCGCGAAGAGGCTCTTGGAACGCGAAATTGCCCATGGCCGCCTCGGGGTGGGACTTGATGAGCCATCTCTGCTGCACTCGGCGAGCGCGCCACACTTCAGATCTTGCGCTGGGACGCGCCGACTTGGATTGGGGGTAAAGCTCAGCGGTTTCGCCGACAATAGAGAATCGAGGCTCTGTGAGAAAGGGTTAGTGGGTGAGCAATTAGGCCGCACCATGCTGCTGACCTTTGTCGGTGTGACGCGAGGAATTTAAGCTGCCGACTTGGTCTCCCAGGTGTTGGTTTGCTAAGCGATATGATAATATTCCGGCATCGCCATACACATGGCCTGCGAAGCCGTACGCTTCAGCCATTTGGGCCTAGTAAAGATTTTTGGTTCTTTGTGAGTAGCGTCGTTGTGTTTGTATTCATCCTGAGCGGAATGCACGCTGAAGCAATATATCCAAGAGTTGGGCAATGATCAAGGCAAGCACATTCAGAAGTTGCAGTGAATTTTCCTGCCTTGGTGTCATGACAAGCAATGCTGGTTCAGATCAAAAAGCGTTGAACTGAAATCCGTTTGAATCACGTGCCGCGATGGCCGTTGGCTTTCAAGCGCGGTCGGCCGAGCAACGTTGGCACTTTAGTAAACACGTCCCGCAGCTTATCGCGTCTGCCACCGAAGTGCGATTTTGCATTTTCTCAGGGTTCAACAATACGCAACGAAGACGATAACAATTAAAAATGGCGGCCACATACGAGCACACCGGTGCGTTTTCCGGTAGTGTCAGTCGGCAAACGCTGGCCCCAGTCGGGCCGTCGATGGTGGACCAGCTACCAAACATCAACTTTGGCTTCGAGGAGCTGCGCGATCGCATGGCGCGATTTACAACCAAATTTGACACATACATTGAACAAGGGCGCAAAAGGGTATTGGAGGAGCGCAATCGATTTCGCATGGAAGTTGCCGAGTTACAAGGTAGGCCTTTTTCCCCCCTGCGCGTGTGAAGTGACACATGATTGCTAACCTGCCCTTCACGCAGAGGACCAACGAATGAAGAAGAAGGACATTGAGATTGCGCACATCAACACATCCACATACCAGCAGAGCATCGAAAAGGAAGAGACGGAAAAGCAAGAGATGGAAGCAGCCATTGCCTCGCTGTCGGCGCAGCGCGACCACCACCTGGCGACGCGCGACAGCCTGCGGGAGCAGATTGCGCAGACGCAGCGCGACATTGACGCCAAGCTGGCGGCACAGCGCGCGCACGCGGCGCAGCAGGAGGCGCAGTCGCGGTTCAACGTGCCGGAGCTGGATTTCTGGATCACGAACCTGTGCCTGCGGATCGAGGGCGCGGGCCGCGACGACCGGCTCAAGTTTGTGTACACGCACGTCGACGAGAGGAACTGGGAGCGCGAGGCGTGGTTCGAGCTGGCGACGGGCGCGCGCGACTACGACGTCAGGCACTGCCGGCCCAAGCTGGAGCGCGAGGCGGTCGAGAGGGTGTTGGAGAAAGTGAATGAGTCGAGGGAGCTCGTGTTGCTTCTCAAGGGCATGAGGGAGCTGTTTGTAGAAGCGATGAAGTCGTAATGGCCTGGAGGGTAAGGACCGTGTATATATTTCCCTTTGGGCATGTCTAGGTGTTGGAATGGTTGGGTTGACAATTATTGGTGTTTGGGCGTGGCCATGTCAGTGTACATTTAGAATTCGGCTACATTTTCGCGAGCGAATGAAATGAGCGTATCTTTTCCTTGTGTCCAAGAACGGGACTGACAGTGACATGCTCGTATCTAGGTATGCTTCTTGCTCACGCTGTAGAGGCTACTGACCAATAACTGAATGCGCAAGCACCCACGACTCGTACATTTGTCTCCAGTACTCTGCTTTCAGCACTGGTTGTAATAAAAAAAAAGAATAAAGCACGAACTCATTAAATAGCTTGTCTAGCTTGTGATCAATTATTAAAGTCTCGAAAGTCTTCTATGAAAGGAAAATCCTACAAGTATGAAATGTCGTTGAACATCCCCCACAATGCGCCCCTGCCAAACTGTGGGCGACGTTTAGCGGGGTGTCGAGCACCGCACTCCAAGCTTTACCTCGTCGTCGCGTCTTTCCAACCCGCCAAACCGATCCCCCTCGCCGAGCAATCACCTCAATAACACCATGCCAGAACCTGACAAGCGCGCCGCTGCGCAGCAGGCCGTCGATATTCTTCACGAAATATCCACCATTCTTGTACGAAGCCTCAACTCCGTCTCCGTACCGAACCCCCTCCCGGGGAAGCAACTGACGCGCCTTGCAGAACTGCCACCTGGATCGCAAGACATTGTCCATTTGCATTGCGCTTATTGAGCGTGGCGTGAATCCAGAGGCACTAGCGGTGCGTTTCTCTCGTCCCTTTTCCTTTTTTCATTTGCATTTCAAGAGCCAAAACGTTTGCTTCTCCAGGAGGACGGTCGTGTACTAATCAACCCTTGACGCATAGCAAGTCATTCATCAACTCCGTCAGGAAGCACAGCTCATCGAGCAAGAGATTGAGCAGCAATGACGATGAAGAAATGAGCGACTCGTTTCAATCTCTTTCGCGCAAAGGGAAAATTTACGATTGATGATTACGTATTCCTGGGGTTTTATTGGCGTTTTTTGGAACCTTGATTTCGGGCAGCCTTTGTTTGACACTCTTCGCCCTTTCGCCTCCACCACTGGGCTACAGAATTAATACCAAATTGAACGAGACTTCTCCATTCATGATCTTCTATCCAAATACCATGGAAAGCGATCTTCTTTGTATGTGCGTATTTCGTACTATACTTTACTACCCGATATTCGCTCGCCGTTGCTTTGCAGAAAAAAGCATGCTCAAAACTCCTTGTAACAAAAAAAGCAAACGCCGACAAATGTAGTCCCGTTCCCCGGCACCTCACATGTCCATCCTGGTGTCGTAATGTGTCGTGACTGTATGCAACAAGCGGAAATAATAAAACTGTAAAGATTTGTTCCTCATCGGTGGCCGATGAGCATGATTTCGTTGGGGTCTTCTTCTTCTTCTTCTTCTTCTTCACTGTCGTCCATGCGTGGCAGGTCATCGCTGTCGCTGTCGTATTCGCCCTCCTCTTCTTCGCCACTGAACTCCCCTCCTGATCGTCCCCATATTCCCAGAATATCATTGTCCGAGTCCTCCTCCGCAGCCATTATAGTAGGCAGAGTGTGCTCGGGCATCGTGTTTTGCGGCGATAGAGATCTGGCAGTCCTGTCCGGCACAAGATATTGCGAGTCTACGTGGAGGCTGGAAGAGTGTCTGCGCCGGTTCATGCCACCCGCCGGACGTTCTGTGGGAATGGGAACTGGCTGCGCGGCAGTCGTTGCATCCGAGGCCACAGGAGGCTCTTCCTGTCGCTGGTGGGCAACTTGAAGAAAGTCACTGTTCCGACCCAGAATCTGCAATTCCGCAGTATTGTATGAGAGGCAGATGAGACACTTGAGCCCGAGCCAGTGATATGGCACCGTACATCTTCCAGAACAGTCATTGCAAAGCACTACGGCCTTGGTGTCACGGAACTCGGCAGGCATGGGTTGTGCCTGAATCAAGAGGTCCAGATTGCGAAACTGTGTCTCCATATTGGCAAGGCTTTTGTTGCAGATGGGACATTTATATGACACCTTCATGTGCTGGTCATAGCACCTTTTATGTATACTGTGACCACATGGCATAAAGACGACAGGCTTGGGCGAGGTAAACATGTATTCGCCGCAAATTGGACAGTCGCAATCGGTAGAGCGCTCAATGCATTTATGAGAGGTCTCAATGGAAGTGGTGATGCAAGCACGACATGTCTTGCAGTGGAAAAAATCTTTGCCGAGGCCATGACCACGGCGACAGATGCCGCAATCGTCACAGTGATAGATGGGCTTGCTCTTACGGTTCTCCCAGAGCTTGCAAATGCTGCAGTAGTAGTGCGCCGTTGTTTCACCGCAGTTGACGCAAGCCTCCGAGGCCTTTTGTGGCGTACCACAGAGCATACACAACATGTGCTTTGTCTCGTGGCGAATGAGATTGTGGTCCTGTTCCGCGTCGTGGCAGAAGCGGCACGTATACCATTTGTTGCAGGTCGAGCATTGAAGCTTGACGTTGCGTTCGTAATGAGCACAACCCAGAGGCGGGTGCGAGTCGGGTGGCGTGACCGATTCCCGGGAGCCGTCTGCGTTCTTAGGCCGACGGATGGGGGCGTAGGTCGGCGCTACGTCGGCATCGGTGAGCAGAAACTTTTCGGCGGCAGCAGTCTCGCCAACTTGATTTTGCCAGAATTTCAATGATTCGAGAGTCATGGGCACCGGCGCTCGATACTCTCGTGATGTCTCGCCTATTGTTGGCTCCCGACCAGGGCTGACGGGCTCCAGGTGCGGTCTTGAGGCCCGGTAACCTTCGAGCAGGACATCGTGGATCAATTTTGCCTTTGCGGCCTGTCCAATGTCGAGCGCATTGATGTTATGAATCCGAGACCGCAGCGTGCTCATGCCATCGTCTTCGGGGATAGGCCCGCCAGGCTTGCGCGGCGAAATCGGAAAGCCTAGGTGGTCGCGCGGCGGGGGGCTCGTTGAGGAGCGAGGCGTTGATGGCGTCGCCGCGAAATCAGAGTGCGGTCTAGTGAGGGGGCTCGAGACGTCGGCGACGGGGCTGGAGGGCAATATGGCTGCATCATCATGGGTGTCTTGCTCGGTCTCGGAGGCATCGCCTATGGCCTCGGGATGCGCGACGGCAGCGGCATTATCCTCGCCGGCAAAAGTCGAGCGGGAAATTTCAGAGAATCGGCGGGCCTGTCGCAGGACCGGGTTGATGAGGAAGTCTGAGACGAGGGAAGACATTACATAGGCTGGTGGCGTTGTAGTGCCTGTTGGGGCGGGCACACAAGACGTATAGATGGGTTGCAGCGTAACGGGCTGCTTCTATACGGTGTCCTCGTGGATCGGCTGGATATAAATGGTGCGAAATGTTACATGCTCGCATGCAGCGACGAGATGAAGATGGAGGTGGCGTGACATGCAGGAAGTGTATGAGTCGAGATTGACTGAGGCAAGGCGATGGAGTTTAGGCCAACGGTTAGCATGTGATGAAGGGGACGGGAGTTCCAAGTAACGGGCGACAAATGCAGGCATTCGAGGGCATTGGTGAAGTGTGGCGGCAGAGGCGTGGCGGTGGAGGCCCAGGAGATTGTGGCTGGAGCGCATGGTACGTCGGTACCAGTAGGTATGACAAGGCGCGTTTATTAGTGGTGTTTGCTCCCCTAACATCAAGGCACGAATTCAGCGCATTGTTGTTAAGCCACGTAGCAACGAGCGCACAGTCGTCTGATGAGCCCGCGTTAATCTGTAGTTAGCTAGCTAGTAGGGGCAGCTGGGGCGGACCAGGCTTGAATTAGATTTTTTTACCTTACTTTGTACAATGGGCTTGAGCTGAATTATATCCTGCCATGCGTCCAAACTACACCAGCGCAGGGGCAGCACCAGCGCGTCGCTACCCCACTAAAATCAGCACAGCGCACTAATTGCAGCGCAGAATGTCTGCAATCTGGCCAAAATGCCTCCGCCTTGAGCTTGGACTGGCTCTAAATTTACACAAGTGGCTCTTCATGTGGCTCTACAAGTGGCTCTGTCAACCTGCTTTGCCTTTTGACGCTCGCCCTGCAATGCTAGGGGGCTTCTGAAGTCCTGGCATTCGTTCGTATCCGCGGAACCTCGACATCCCCTTTCGATTCCCATCTCCCAGCCAGCCTCCTCTCGCTGCCCTCTTCATCCTCCTCCCCTCCCATTCCTCTTCATCGTCTTCTTCAACTGCGACTGCTATGGTCGCTGTCTGACGTCGGGGGGTAAATTCTTCTTTCTTCTCTCTTCCCTTTTTTAGTCTTTTAGCTCTTTTGAGTCTCGACAGCTCGTCCTTTCGTTATACGTACCGCGAGGTCTTCTGCCTGGTCCAGCCGCACCTCTCCTCCTTTCTTGCGCTCAAGCCCACACGTCGTCGTGTGGCCGCCCTTTGTTCTCTTCGACACGCATCGACGTTTATATATACAATTTTGATTCGCGTCCCCATTGACACGCACAATGGCTGCCGATCGCGCCGCCGTCTCTGGCATTGATGCCGGAGAGGGTCTTCGCCATCGTACAGTCGGCTCGTCGCCGGCTATCCCTGCCGCGCCACAGCCCATTGATGACAAGAAGCTGGCCAAGAAGGTTGGTCATCTCGAGATACCACTACCAGTCGCTAGACCTAACAAGATTTCAGGCCCCTACCGCGCTGGACATCTTCAACCAGTGGGAGCCCATCTTTGCCCCGCTGATTTTCACGGCCCTTGCCTTCTTCACGCGTCTCTGGAAGATTGGCATCAGCGACATTGTGACGTGGGATGAAGCTCAGTAAGCTTTGCAATCCTCTGCCCACAACCACATCCCTAACAGCTACAGCTTCGGCAAGTTCGGCTCCTACTATATCAAGCACGAGTACTACTTCGATGTCCACCCCCCGCTTGGCAAGATGCTCGTCGGTCTCTCTGGTGTCATGGCTGGTTACAATGGTTCTTTCGAATTCAAATCGGGCGACAAGTACCCCGAAGACGTCAATTACACTTTTATGCGCGCTTTCAATGCCTTCTTTGGCATTATCTGTATTCCCCTGGCCTACTATACTGCCAAGGAGCTCAACCTTCGCCGCCCCGCCGTCTGGTTCGTCACTCTCATGGTCCTCTGCGAGAACTCGTACACTACCATTAGCCGATTCATTCTTCTCGATTCCATGCTGCTTTGCGGTACTGTCGCCACCGTCTTTTGCTGGGCCAAGTTCCACAACCAGCGCCACAACAGCTTCGAGCCCGAGTGGTTCCTCTGGCTATTCCTCACCGGCATTAGCATTGGCTGCGTGTGCAGTGTCAAGCTTGTCGGTCTTTTTGTCACTGCTCTCGTCGGCATCTACACTGCTGAGGATCTCTGGAACAAGTTTGGCAACACCAAGATGCCCGTCACTACTCTCGGTGCCCACGTCGTCACCCGCGTTGTTGGTCTCATCGTCGTGCCCTTCCTCATCTACATGCTCTCTTTTGCCCTGCACTTTGCCATTCTCAGCAAGAGTGGACCTGGCGATGCCCAGATGAGCTCTCTGTTCCAAGCCAACCTCGAGGGTACCAATGTCGGCAAAGACAGCCCTCTCGAAATCGCCATTGGATCTCGCGCCACCATCAAAAACATGGGCTACGGCGGTGGCCTCCTCCACTCCCACGTTCAGACTTATCCAGAGGGTTCTCAGCAGCAGCAGGTCACTTGCTACCACCACAAAGACGCCAACAATGACTGGTTCATCTACCCCAACCGCTCCGAGGCCGATTACGATGTCAACGCGACCGACATTCGCTACATCTCTGATGGTTCCGTAATCCGTCTCATCCATGCTTCCACTGGCCGCAACCTGCACTCGCATGAGATTGCTGCCCCTATCACCAAGTCTGACCGCGAAGTTTCTTCTTACGGTAACCTGACCATTGGTGACGACAAGGACCACTGGCAGGTTGAGGTCGTCCGCGACGCCGCTTCGCGTGATCGCAGCCGCATCCGCACCCTGGCTACTTCGTTCCGTCTCAAGCACCCCGTCCTTGGCTGCTACCTGCGCGCTGGCAACACCAACCTTCCTCAGTGGGGCTTCAAGCAGATTGAAGTGACATGCACCCCCAAGAACAACCCGAGAGACGCCTACACCCACTGGAACATTGAGTCGCATTGGAATGAGAAGCTCCCTGCCGGCGACCCTGGCTCGTACAAGTCTCCCTTCTTCCACGACTTTATCCACCTCAACGTCGCCATGATGACGTCGAACAACGCCCTGGTCCCCGATCCCGACAAGCAGGATGACCTCGCTTCTCAGTGGTGGCAGTGGCCGATTCTGCACGTCGGTCTCCGCATGTGCGGCTGGGATGACAACATTGTCAAGTACTTCCTCCTCGGCAACCCCTTTGTGTACTGGGCTTCGACGGTGTCCCTTGGACTCGTCGGTCTCGTTGTGGTTTGGTACATTTTACGCTGGCAGCGTGGCTTCAAGGACCTCAACAGCGAGGAAATTGATCAGATTCACTACGCTGGCATCTACCCTGTGCTCGGCTGGTTCCTCCACTACCTTCCTTTTGTCATCATGGCCCGCGTCACCTACGTCCACCACTACTACCCGGCTCTGTACTTTGCCATTCTTGCCCTCGGATTCTTTGTCGACTGGCTGGTGAGAAATCGCAGCCAGGTTGTTCAGGGGGCCGTCTACGGCGTCTTGTACACTGTCATCATTGGCCTCTACATTTTGTTTATGCCCATTTGCTGGGGCATGACGGGTTCCAACCAGCAGTACTCGTACATGAAGTGGTTTGACACGTGGCGCATTAGCGACTAAGCGGATATGTGCTACCGTCTGTTGATGTATTGTGTCTGGATTTTCGAACCGATAAATCTAGCTCTGTGATCTGCTAGGAATTTGGTGTACGGAACACACTAGTAGAGGTGGAAGGAAAATGGAGGCGTTGGAGAATGAGGGAAGAAAAAATTATTCATGAGAAGCTGCAATGTAATGTACAACAGATGCAAAAAATAATTCGTCCTTTTATTTCTAAAAAGGGCCAGTAGTCTTAGTGGGGAATCTCCATGTCTAATGCAATATGAATTGTTTTTCATTGAATATACGTGAAGCAGTCGCCATGCGTATGCCGGCCTTGTTATACAAAATTTGGGGCCTTGTGGTATCTTTTGACCAGCCATGTCTTTATCGTTCCCAGGCTATTGAATCTCCCATGTCTTTATTATTCCCAGACAATGAATCTTGACTCCCATTGGTATTATTATAGTCATGTGCCATGTTATTTTCTCTTGACAGAATCAGCAGCACCCGCCCGTCATGGACTTGGTCCCGTTGGACCCCAACTTGACCTGCCTGCTCCCACCGGCGGTGGGCCCCTTGACGCCGGACCGTCGATCGTTGAGATCGTACTTGCCCGCCTGAATATTATGGTATATGCGCTCAGCGACGCGCATAAAGGCGCTCTCCACGTTTTCGCCGCTCTTGGCGCTCGTCTCGACGTACTCGAGCACGCCGTTGCCGCGAGCCCACTCCTGGGCCTGCTGCCTTGAGACTTGGCGCTTCGTCTCGTCGCCGACGAGGTCGGCCTTGTTGCCGACGAGGACAACGACAATGTCGGGCTCTGCAATTTGGCGCAAGTCGCTGAGCCAGTCGGTGACGTGGTCAAACGTCTGCTTGCGGGAGAGGTCGAAGACGAGGAGGGCGCCGGACGCGCCGCGAAAGTAGGAGCGGGTGACGGACTTGTAGGTTTCCTGGCCGGCCGTGTCCCAGAGGGAGAGCTTCATGTGCTTTTGGGGCGTTTTGCTGGTGTCGCGGGGCGGCTCGGGCAGGCCTACGGATGTTGTCGTGGTGGCCAATGTGGCGGGTATCGAGGGGGAGGCGGTGGAGGGAGGGGGGGCAATGGTTTGGCTGTGAGGAGGGCCGACGGGGACGATGCGCGAGCCGAACTCGACGCCGATGGTGACGTCGTGGTGAGGCGAGAAGCGGCCCTCGCAGAGGCGGATAGTGAGGCTCGACTTGCCGCAGCCCGAGTCGCCGATGCAGACGAGCTTGGCAATATAGTCCCACGGCGCCGACATGGCGGAGGCGGCGCGGCGGTAACGGGGTGAGGAGAGAGAGAGAGGCAATGGATGGCGTGGCCCGTGGGGTGAAGTGATGGGTTTGCGAGAGGGCGGCGGCGAGGCAAGCAGAGGTGGGCAGGTTCGTGTCGTCAATGGGTGGTGATGCAGGGGAGAAGCTGCGGGAAGCACTTCTCGGAGCGGTCGCACGTGCGCTTGTTCGGCGTAGGTAGCAAGCTTGTGATTCGGATTGTTAAAAGAGTGAAGATGCTGCAAGTTGTTTAGGTAAAAGCCGAAAGTAGACATGCCGCCGGGATGGCAAGAAGGAATGGGATGGCTTGGGGGCCAAAGGATGGCGATGGTCGGCCTTGTTGGGCAGCCGCACCTCGTCACAAGGCCGCTGTGGGGGAGACGGAGCTGCTGCAGGCTATTACGTTAGGGTCTCACTGTACCGTACAGTTTATGCAGCATAATATGGCGTTTGTGTTGTAGCCAGAAAATCAATAGCAAGGTCGTCATTTATTCAAGACTAGAAAGAAATACTCTAGAATAGGGAATTGCGGCGTTTTATCCGCTCTGCCTTTTGCCATCAGCTACATAGTTACTGTACAGCTTGGCTTCCTGTTGCTTTGCAGTACCTGCATCGCTAGCGTTGCTTCCCGACGTCTAGGCCGAGTGCGGAGGTTGTGGCCCAATTCAGTGGCGTACAACAAATGTGAAGATGTAAATCACAAGGGTTTATTATTATTTATTTTTTCTAAAAAAAAAAAAATGGAAACAGTGGCCATGTTGTTCAAAATATTAAAATATGTGAGCAATTCGCAAAATGGCAAAAACTCCTTGCAACGAAGTGCTCCAGCAGCACAATACGTTGTCCACTTACATGGGGGTCAATGGCGTTTCATGCTTACGAAAGAAATTATATGAGTATCTATATTTAAAATGGAAATTGATTGACTGGCCTTGCCGATACCAAGGCCCTCGTCCCCTTTGTTCCATTGACCAGACGAGCAAGCAGCGGCTCGTCCACCCACAGATGGGAACTCGCGAGAACCGCGCCCGCTTTCTGCAAACGGTAAAGGAGCTCCACGACCAGACTGGTAGTTGGTTCTCGGCTGCAACAAGTATGTAGCTGTAAAAGGTGAGACTATATCTTGTAAACATGAGATTACGAGTCGTCTTGTTCAAGTCCTAGTACTTTGATCATCTATCGCTGTCGTACAAGCGAAGGGAAAGAATTGGTTGCCGAACTTTGCGCTGTTGTCTCTCATTAATTTCAGCGTCTGTTGCATGTATCAAGTTCCTTGGCATTCTAGACCATTTTTCACATCAGTTTATGCATCTTGTGCCACTCCGAGAACCGGCACTCATGAGTATGAAATTCAAGATACGGATTACATTGTATTGAAACAAGCAATTTACATTCCCTTGGACAATTCTGTGTTGAATAAAGATTTTTGTCTCGATGATCGGTACCTATATACACACTCAAAGTAGTCGTTGTTCTTTTCACGCGAGAATATGTAATGTAGGCTGGCTTTGAAGAATACTATTTCTAGTTATCGAGAGCGATCTCGATTTGATCGGTACAGGTACCGTGCCGAATGGCTGTGATGATGGGGCATCACCAGCGGCGAGCGCCCAGGAGCTAATCGGAAATCAAAAGTCGGGTCAGTGACACACGGATGACTGAATTACTTGGGTGAGAGGAAATGGCTGGCAGTCACACGTGATCAAGTTTTTGGTAAATTTTTGAGCATCGACGATTAAATACGAGAACAAATACACTGAAAATAATAAAATACACCTGAAATACACGCTGAAATATACACTGGCTTGTTTGTACCGTTTCCGTCGTGCACGGGCGGCTCCCTATCGCCGCCATCTATGACCAGTCAGCTGCTGCGAGAGTCACCTCCAAACCCCACGCTGCCCGTCCAACGTCCCATGACCGCCTCCGACCAGCTCGTCTTTTCCGACTACTTCCATCCAACACCGCTTTCTGCATCTTTGCCCATTTTGCATCCGCTCCATCTCTGTCGGGTCTTGCATTTCTTACCCACGATAGCCCGCTACAACCCTGCGACAGACCAACGATCCAGGCATCCATCTCCTAGTGCGTAATCGGCACGGCAATGCACGTAATCGGCGACGAAACCCAAACCGACTCCCGACGTCTCTGCTCTTCCACCATTCACGCCAACGTCCGCCATCCACGAGCATAGCCACCCCATTCTCCAGGCGAGGTGGCGGCCTGGTGCCCAATACCCTAATCCATCATGTTTTCCGAATGTGCGTGCCCTTTCGCTAGGCTTGCCTTGATGACTCTCTGACCAAGGTGATACAGACGCTTCCAGATTCCTCGCCCAATCCCAGTCTCGCATCTCCAACTTTGGCCAACCCGACCACGACAACGCCAACAACCACAACACATCCGACTGGCCCTCATCGCGGCCCGGACGATATCGTGATACCGCCGCCGGCCGCGGTGCCCCGGGCACGCGATCCTTTCTCCACCGCGGCTACGGGGGCAATCCGTACCAGCAAAACGGCACTGGCTCCCGCTTTGGCAACCTCGCCTTTGCCTCACGCATCTCAGCCGCCCAGGACGCACCGCTCTTCCACGGCACGCTCGAGGAATTCCGCGAGGACGATGACGAGGAGGAGCGCGACCGCGAGGCCGCCGACCTTTTTGCTCTGCAGCGCTCGCGCCGAGTGGCCGCCGCCAGCAAACTCGCCGAGAGCACAGAGTCTGACTACAACAGCAGGGGCTCCCTCAACGAGAGCGCCGAGCAGGCCGCCGACGATGACGATGGCGATCCGTACCGTGGCCGTGCCGTGGGCGGCCGCGGAAGAGGCATCAAGAGCAGCTGGAACGATACGAGGAGCGGCTTCCACCGCAACGTGGCACGCGACACGCTTCACGAGGAGGCCGAAGAGGTCTCTTCGGTGACTGCTGGTGCAACGACGTCTAAGAATGGTGGCAACAAGGCAGCCATGGTGGATGTAGGCTTGGACTCTCAGGGAGAAGAGGACGATGAACCGCCCGAGTCACTCCTCGGCGAGACTCACATTGACTCGAGTCCGCCACCTTTTCAGCGTTTCAAGCAGCAGTCTGCCGAACAAACGCCCTTTTTACGACGGTCATCACCGGATCGTTCAGAACTCAGCAGCTTACACAGAGAAGATGCCGCTCAAGGGGAGCCGATGGAAGGCGGCCCCATGTACTTTGAGGGCGAGATATTTCGACACGATCCCTTTTTCGCTTGGATATTCCTCATCAGCTTTGCCGCTATGCTTTCGACTTTTGTGCTGGTGTGGCTGCACACATCGCCCCGAAAAGGACCCGTGGGCGACACCATTTATACAACACTCCAGCGATCGTTCCACATGCTCGCCGTGGACACGGTCGTTGCTATTTTCGTATCATTTATCTGGCTGGCGGCCCTAAGGTCATTTGCCCGACCGCTAGTTAGCGCAATCCTCGTGGCTGTGCCAGTCATCTTGTTTTCGTTTTCATTATACGCCTTTATATCATCCTTTCAGGGCAGAACGCACGGCTCGAGCGTGCAGGATACCGTGATGCGCTGGGCCGCCCTCATTCCAGGCGCCGCGTGCATTCTCTGGCTGTGGATGGTTGGCAAGAGCCGCAAGGCGATTCAGCAAGCCATTGAGATTCTGCAGTTTTCCTCGCGCATCCTCGCGCAGAACCCGGCGCTCCTCATCATGGGCTTTGCCTGCCTCGCGCTCATCGTCGTCTGGACGTGGGCCTGGCTCGTCATGTTTACGCGCGTCTTTATGGGCGGCTACTTTTCCAAATCGCTCTTTCGCTTCGTCATTGAGCTCTCGAGCTGGTGGCTCGGCGCCGCCTTTGTCCTCATGTACATGTGGACCATGTCCGTCATGAACGGCGTGCACCGCGCCACGACGGCCGCCACCGTCTCGCAATGGTACTTTCACCGCAACGCCAGCCCGGCCGCGCCGTCCAAGGATATTGTGCTGGCGGCGCTCGGCCACGCCGCGACGACCATTTTCGGCAGCATCTGCCAGTCCACCCTCCTGTCGCTGCTCGTGCGCGCGCCGCTGCTGTTTTTGCCGCGGCGTCTCGGCGCCGCCATTACCAACATTGCCTCGTTCTGGATCCCGACCCCGGTGGTGGCACTCACCAACCCACTGACCGTCACCTATGCCGCCATTCACTCGCAGAGCCTTGCGACGTCGGCGCGTGGTCTGGACCAAATGGAATTCGTGACACCGGCCATGCCCACCACGACGCTGACCCCGCGCGCGCTGCGCATGCGCGGCCAGCAAAACGGGCTGCTGCCTTATCGCCTCGCCAAGCTGCTGCTCGTGGCGACGCGGCTGCTCATGGCGACGGCGCTGGGGTTTGCAGGCTGGGTCATTACGGCCAAGCAGCTGCGGCTGACGCTGCCGGACGGCATGGGCGTGCGCGGCTCTGCCTACGCGTACGTCGTCGGCCTCATGGCCAGTTTCATCGGCTACTCGGTCATGGGCGCCATGGAGGGCGTGCTCAGCGGCATCGTCGACGCGGTGCTCATTTGCTACGGCAGCGAGCGCCGCATGGAAATGGGCCACGGCCGCTTCTGCCTCGAGGCGGCGTACCTGTTTGGCGAGAGGCGTCCGGGCGGCCTTGGCGACGACCAGGTGTGAGGTTGGCGTGTATAGCCAACTATTGTGTGTGAAAGAGGAGGGATATTGCGTGCAAGCACGAGCAAGAATGTGAAATTGGAAGTAGGCAGTACTGAGTAGAGTAGACCATGAAATACCCTAGCGTCGTTTTAATCATGGCCATTATTGCGGCAAGTTGCAAGTGAAGAATTGTTTTTGACTTGGATGGTGTGGTCAAACTCAGCAGGCCTGCCTTGTCAGGGCTTACTCTAAAGCAGAAGCCATGAGGTAAGGCGAAGATATCACGTAGAATAGCTTGAATGTTTTAAAGTCCCATCTAGCACTTATCTGCATCGAGGTCTTGGCAAGCCATGACTGATTGTCTCTCAACTTGTTGGCACTGGGATAGGTTTCAGAGTTGAAGGTGGTGTCGATCGGGCACTATTGAGAGCCGCTTGACGGCACGGCACCACTTCCCAAAAAGCAAAGTTTAGGTTATATTGAGGAAGAAGTTTTTATTCTCATGTACACACTGGCTTCGTGCTAGTATAAAAGTGTACTAGAGAGTTTCAATGGTACTCCTTTTTGCTGCAATGTGATGTTGGACCTCGGTGTCCCGAACATTGGATTGCCCCAAAGTGCGTAAATGCAAAAAGTCAATTGCCAAACTACAGAGTACTAGGTAACTCATCAGGGCTGACGTGCACACCAAATGCCTCGACACGCTCGGATACTGGAAACAAGTCTCTAATAATAATAAGCCGCCAAGTCCCGAGCTGCCTTGCGCTTCATTAGGCATGTGGGCGACAGCCGGCAAACTAAAGAACGCAGCTTGAAAGTCAGATTGCCAAGCGATGTGAGATGTCTGACCACAATATAATTCTCGCAAAAATAAGAGAAAAAAAAAGAAAGAAAGAAAAACGTTTAGCCAATTGGGTGGACATGGGGCTTGAACCTCGGATCCGGCACGCAGTGATCGACAAGCGTGCCCATAGATAGATGAATGCCACCTTCCAGACTAGGCAGTTGCAAGATGGCTTGTCCATTCTTCGAGCTACCTATTCGCAACAAGCTTACGATGCTTTTACAAATTGGCCCATCTTAACTAGCCGGAATCGCTTAAATCTTACATGCAATAGAGGTTGCTATCAGTGTCGCAGACTATAAAGCCGCGCAGGCGTCCATGGCATGTCGTCGCCAGAAAGGGGTACACACACCGCAAAGCCCATTCCATCCTTATAGAACCATTTCACCCTTTGCGTCTGCTTGATTACTCAACTCACCCGGTCAAATATGAAGTTTACCGTTGCCCTCGCGGCGCAACCGCACCAACCAGCGCATCGGCGCGCCATACACGACGCCTCACGGCGTGCGCTCAGAGACATCGTCCAACTGGGCCGGCGCCGTCAAGCACGGCAAGGGCATCACCAAAGTCGTGGGCACCATCACGGTGCCGACCCCGCGCGGCGGCAGCGCCGACCAGTCGGGCGCGGCGTGGGTGGGCATCGACGGCGACAGCTGCCAGGCCGCTCTTCTGCAGACGGGGATTGACTTTTACGGCGACGGCAGCTTCGACGCGTGGTGGGAGTGGATCCCGGACGACGTCGTCTTCTTCGGCAACTTTGCGCTGAGCGTCGGCGACGTCATCTACATGGAGGTGGACGCGTCGTCCAGGACGACGGGCGTCGCGGTGCTGGAGAACAAGACGACGGGGAAAAAGGTGACGCACACGTTTGCGCGCACCCCGTCGACGCTGTGCGAGACGGACGCCGAGTGGATCGTCGAGGACTTTGCGGATAACTTGGCTGGGTTTAGCGAAATCGTCTTTACAAACAACTCGGCCGTGTCGTCGGCCGGCGTCATCACGCCCGCGGGCGGTACTGTCATCAACCTGGCCAAGGAAGGCACCGGGCCGCTGGAGACGGACTGTGGCATCGACGGCAACGACGTCTACTGCAAGTACATTGGCAGCTTGTAAGGCCGGGGTTTGAACGGGATCAGCATGGCTATCAACGGGGGGGCATGAACTTGTGCGACGTACATGTAGATTTTTATGAATATAAACACTTTTTTTTTTATATTGTGCGATTGACTAGGCGCCTCTATCGATGATGGTGCGGCTACCTAGGCTTTTAATGTTGCGGTCCTGAGAGGAGATGTTGTTGTGACGGTGCCTTGAGAATTGTGCATTCAAGCTGGGTGGTCTGTCGTGAAGCTGATGTTGTCAGCAGTCACGTGTGAGTAGCAGCTCACAGCGTTGACGTAACGCGGATTGGTGGCAAGGAGAAAACTATGAGAATAAATCAGCATTCGTAAAAATCAGAAAGAATTCGTTTGCTTTTGAAACTTGTGCAACTTTTTTAAAAATCAATTACCTGGCCAACTTGACGTACCACCTACAGCAAAGTTCTAGTGGTGGAGGCTGCACAAGTACACCTCGTTCGACGCGAGCAAACTCGATGCAAAGAAAAGGCTCTTGTACATAAATCGGGGCCAATAAATTGACCTAGAAAATCTAGAACGAATAGTTTTGGTGGGAATTCGTAATTCGTACATGCTAATCTCCCCAGCAAGGGGTCTTCAATGGGCCGCTGCAACCCCCCCAAGGAGACGCAGCCAACTTGGCGGCATCTGACCCAGATGCTTCATCACCACGAATTCAGTCAAGACTTTGCGTGTTAAAAAACTCATCATGACCGGTCTATCGTTACTCGGTTACTTACCTCCCGGGTGGACGGAATCAACCTACCAGAACGCGACGAGCAAAGACTACAATGCTCTCCCAGAAGACGTAGGTTCCTCCCCCCCCCTCCCCTTGCGGCCAAGCTGTTTGCACAGCCACTGACCAAGGAAAAAAAAAAAAAATCTTTTGTAAAACACACAGCAGCTGGAAAAGCTCATGGAGCGCAAGATGGAACAAGTTCGTCATCAGACCAGCCGGATTCTGCACGAAGCCCGTACATGGCGCGCCGCGCACGGCATCGCCGTCAACGACGCCGGCGGGCTAGCCTGGCCGCCTAGCCCGGCCGCCGACGCCGACGACGTCTCGCTGGCCAACATGCAGCGGCTGGTGCGCCGCGTCGAGGCCGCGCAGTGGGCCGAGATTGGCTTCCTCGTCTTCCGCACATACTACGCCGACGAGCCGCTGTGGGAGCGCTTCCAGCAGCGCTTCGGCGAGGTCGTCGACCGGGGGCTCGCGGGCGCGCCGGCCGCCGCCGCCGCCGCCGCGGGGCTCGCCCAGATCAGCGGCCGCGTCAAGCTGCCGCTCGTGTCGGACTATGCGCTCGTGGATCTGGGTCCCGGCGGCATCGCGCACATCTACAGAGACAGCGTGAGCAACTTGGACGGCGGCGACGGCGACGGCGACGGCGACGGCGAAGAGGGGGACGAGGAACGGGGTGATGAAGAGGGTCATTTGGCGAGCTTGGATCCGGGCCTGCGCATGCCCATGTGCATCATGGTGGATGAAGAGTGTCTGCGGTCGTTGGCGGCCGAGGAGGAGGAGGAGGGGGGCGCGGTGCCGTATGTCAAGGCTGTGGATGTGAGATTGGCGACGAATACGGATTTGCGCTATTCGGGGTCCTTCAAGGTTGCTGTTGGGAGGCTCATGTCGCACTTTTACGCGGCGCTGCAGTTTTACGAGCCCGTCGACATTTCTGCGGCTGTGGACAAGAGTACGGGGATATGGACCGGCATGGGAAGTGTACAGCCGTCGGATAATGCGGAAGAAGCAAACACGAAGACGGTATAAAGGATAGTGAGAGGACCGTGATAATTAGGGGTGTATAACTAATAGGCGTATAATTGCTGATATTACTATATACGGTGGCATAATTTACACATCTTCTCGGCCGCTGCCGATTAGCCACTTCCTGTATGATGCGAGCGGGTGCCCAAGTAATTATTTTCCAAATTCGTATCTTCGAGTACCTTGGGCTACTGTACATCATGAATTCTGCTTCTTTTACAAAGGGCTCTCTAATCTATACCCAGTATCAACTCGTCGCACATTTGCACGTATGGCGTCTTCGAAGCCAGCCAAGGCGACACGGGCGAACGGCAATTCTATTTGGCAGAGATTTCTACGTGCGCGTGCAAACGCAGCACAGGTAAAACACGGCACAGGTGAAACACGGGTAGTTGTATCTGAAAGGGCTTTTCAGGCTGGGAGGGCTTTTGGGGCTGAAGCACATTTTGCCGACAAATTCCACAAGTCGAGTATAAAAACCACCAATAACTACGGTGGTACGTATATACACCTGGCTCAAGCAAAGACGGGCACTTGCGAGGAATAAAATAACTGCCCGACCTAGTTCACCGTTCGTCTTTATTGAACCTCTCCAGTGTCAGTCAGCCACGTCTGAGGCCAGCTTTTGGTAGTAATAACAATACATGTCAGTCCTCTTATCTTGAACGCATGTACCCACCGGCTACGGAGTATAGTTGCATGCAACAGCCTGATAATGTGAAACTTGACTCAAAAAGATGATGAAAAAGTTGCGACTCATATTACGCACCGTTGCGCCATCAAGGTGTAATATCTGCAGCCGCTGAAATGTTTGGTGCATCATAGGATATTTATTGGCTCTAAATAGAATCCATCGTTTGTCCATGCTGGGCTGACTCGGGCATATCATTAGATATATTCAGCGCTTGGCCAAAATGGTATTCCTCGAGTTGTTCGAAAAGCTCTTTTCATAATCCGTACAAGGGCAGGCATCATCAACACCCTACCTCTGTGCTGACCACTGAAACTGCCCGGTGCAGATGTAGCCATGCGGGCCAGTCATTGGAGTCATCGGAAGCACTTTCCATCATCTATTGGGCAGGCAATGCTGAGACACCCCCTCCAGGTATCCAAAATTGCAGGTCTCGCCTATCCGGACTGATCTTCACCCACCATGTATTATCGAAAGATGAAGACGATAATCTCAAAAGTCTATATAACCTGACCCTGTTCTCCTGTGGTCCGCTGTTTTCTTCTTTGAGAATCCCCAGACCGGTAATGAACACCTACTCCTCCCTAGATACTTAAGCTCAACCATGAAAATCTGCGTGTTTCTATCGTCGTACGAGGGCTCCGGCAGCGCACTAGAGGCTGTCGATGAACTACCTTGCAATCCAGGCGCCTGCACAGACCGGCACACATTTGAGTACCGATTCATTCACAAGGCCACTGCCAAGCAAGAAATCGACGCTGCCGTAGCCGAGGGCTTTGAGTTTTACTTTAACTTTCTTTGGGGCTCGCTCGACGACCCGGTTGCGGGAATCCGCGCAAGTCAGTACTTTGAAAGCCTGCGTCTCCCTTCTTGCGGCTTCCGCAGCTGGGAGCGGCTCAACACCAAGAATGACTTTTTCGACAGGGCAAGACTTCGAGCATCACCTCCCGTCCCGGGCACCGACCGCTTCCCGCTCTTTGTGAAGCCCGCCAATGGCTGCTCCAGCCTGCTGATTGACGAGCGCTCCGTGTGCCACAATGAGGAAGAGCTGGTTGGCGCGCTCAGGCGCATTAATGAGGGACTGCGTGAAGCGCGTGTGAGGCGCGCAGAGGCAATGGGCATCCAAGACAAGCACGGATATGCCGACTCGTACAGCCCGGTGGGACGGGACAGCGACGACATTGTCGTGCAGGAATTCATCGATGGCCGAGATTGCACCTGCTCCGTTGTCAAGATGGGCCAAGGATGTCTCGCCCTGGCACCCTTTATTTACAAGACTCGACCGGTCCCGTCGATGAGGCAAAAGTTTCTCACCTTTGAGCTCAAGCACGACGAGCAGACTGCCATCCAGTTGCTCCCAAAAGAGGACGACCCGGTCCTCTTTGAGAGGATCCAGCGGGCGGCCATTGAGGCGTACCGAACCAGCGACTGCAGCGGCAGCAACATGGGCTGCGACGTTGACATGCGCATCCGCCCCGACGGAGCCGTCTTTGTCATTGAGATCAACCCTCAGCCAGCGGCGTTTGAGCTTGAAGGGCCGTTTCAGGACCTGCCCATCATCCACAGTCTGCCGGGAGGACACAGCGCCGTCATTGACATCTTCATCATGAACCAGCTGCTCAGCTGCAGCGACATGAAGAGCATAAGCGACAAGGTCGCCCAGGCCTACGACGAAATGGCGCCGCACTACGACAAGTATGCCGAAGAAGAAGGCAACAAATTTGTCGGCATCAAAAGCCTGCTCAGTGCCGCCGACTATAGCGGCACAATTTTCGAACTCGCCTGCGGGACCGGCCTCTTTGGCCAGCTCCTCTCCAAGGACAAAAAATGGACAGCCTCGCGCGAGACGAATCGGCTATTCGGGTTTGACATTTCCCCAGCCATGCTCAAAATCTGCAGCGACACTGGGTACTATGACGGGACGCACCTCGACGCCATGGAGACGACGCTGGTCAATTTTGCCCGCTACGCGGCCGCCGTCGACCACGTCGTCTGCTTTGCCGCGATTCAGTTCCTGCGGCCCGAGGCCTTTCACTTTGTCCTCGTGCTCTGCTTCGCCATTGCGGGCAGGTCCATCACCGTGGGCGTCGACGAGATTCCCGACGGGTACAATGCGGCGCTCGACGAGGCTGGCTTTGGCCACATGCGCCAGCACAACCACGTTGCCAACATGGAATCGTTTGGCGAGCCGCCAGGCTGGCGACTAAAGCAGAGAGAGCGCGAGTACTCTTGGACGTCGCCCAAGACGGGCGATGATGTTTATGCGACGTATTTTAGGTTTGAGCGGGACGAGGCTGCGCAACGAAATGTAATGTTTGACAAGGAGGAGTTGGCAAATTGAGTTGGCTTGACTATATCCAAGGGTGGTGAGTATTCAGTGGCTTGATTGGTGTGTTTGAGGCACGAAAATTGAACCCTTGATCAGTGGGGGGGGATCACGGCGAGAAAATTCAAGATGATTAGGTCAGCAATTCCCATTGCCACTTGCAGCAAGCCCAAACTGTTGCTGTCGTCTTCTGATCGGAAGCGCGGGACCCGGACGTAAGCCACACCACGAAAATTATGAGGCTGTGCAGATGAATTCCTCCGAATCAGCTAAATAAATAAAAGCCGCGGGTCCGAGACGGCAACAGCCTGAACCCTGGTCAGCGTAACGCTTTCCCACTTGGGTTTAAGGCCATCAGAATTGCTCTGCTTCCTTGCGTGCAGTGCAGTGCTTCATGCTTGCTTACAAGTTACGGGCTCCCTCCTAGGTGGCGGGGTGATGCTGTCATGGGGGCGACCCCGTCCACCTATCTGCATTTGCGGGTTTTATGACGTCCATTTCCGAGAGTCATATATTCCCGACACTCCTCATCTGAACATTTCTTTCTTCCTCGCATTCGACAAATATCATTACAACTTTACACCACCCAACCTCGATCCTCTTATTAGGACCCTCTAGCCCACAGCCCACATCATTGACAATCGCCCGCTCCACATCGCTTACTAGCTCCCCACAAAGTCGGAAGAGGGGGGATTGATTACGTGCAGCGTGTTCTTGGCATCGTGGGCTTTCTTGCATCCCTCGGACCTTGCACCTCAGCAGCCTGCAATTACAATCTTTCCACCGCAGAAAAACAGACTTTTTACAATGTCTGATTTTGCTTCTCCTTCAGGTCCCCCACCGCCCAAGGCGCCCGACGTGCCTTCTGGCTGGGTAGCTCGTTGGAACGCCGAATACAAGGAATGGTATGTTGTACTTTGACATTTTGCTCGCAGTCATTTTTTCTAAAAAAAAAATAATAATAATAAATAAACAACTCAAGTGAACGGTCATGATGTTTTCCGCTCGCCGCAAAACTTTTCTATATCAATTACCAGCTGCTCACCAATTCTCCCAGGTTTTACGTCAACCTCACCACAAAACAGTCGCAGTGGGAACGACCAACCGCGCCCGTCACCGGCTCCGGCGCCCCCGACGACGGCCCTCCCCCGTACGATGCCAACAGCAGCGGCGGCGGCGGCGCACAGGATATCAAGCATCCCCAAGACAGCAAGCACGACGACAACAACAACCGCAGCAACCCGCCCGCTCCCTACGGCGGCTCCGGCAATAGCCACGAGGACGACGAGGCCCTGGCCCGCCGGCTACAGGCCGAGGAGGACGCCCGTAGTGGGAGTCGTCCTGGCGGCGGCTCCTCCCCGTTTCCGTCGGAGCTGCCTCCGCGCGAGGGCGCGTCTGGCGAGCGTGGTCTGCTAGGGAAGCTGTTGGGCCGCAAGAACAACAACAACAATAGCAACAACAGCAACCCACCGGGTGCGTACGGCGGCAGCTACAATAACCAGCAAGGCGGACAGTACGGCGGTGGCTACAACCAAGGTCCTCAGTACGGCGGCGGCTACCCCCAGCAAGGTGGGCAGTACGGCGGTGGTTACAACCAAGGTCCGCAATACGGCGGCGGATACCCCCAGCAGGGCGGCTACAGCCAAGGTCCCGCGCCGTACGGCGGCGGCGGCGGCTATCCCCAAGGCGGTCCCGGCTACGGCGGGGCTCCTGGGTATGGAGGCGGTCCCGGCTACGGAGGTGGTTACGGTGGCGGTTACGGTGGTGCTGGTGCTGGCTACGGCCAGCCGCAGAGGAGAACGGGCGGCGGTGGCATGGGTCCAATGGGCGGCATGGCCCTGGGCGCGGGTGCCGGCCTGCTGGGCGGCATGATGCTCGGCTCGGCACTGGAGCACCATGATCAAGACGAGTACAGGGACGGATACGGTACGTAATTTTTTTAATTTTTTTT
>JAAHCF010000232.1:0-49782 GCA_038367545.1 Beauveria asiatica | reverse complement strand
TTTTTTTTTTGCCCTCGGCTAACAATATCTTAACGTATGCCGCAATCGGGGTTATTATTTTTTCCAGAGTTTTTTAGACGTTCCTAGCCGCGATTCCGCGACAACTTTGTGAGACTTTTTTACGTGAGACACGACGGTATATTGCACTGTGAGTCAATGGCATGTCCACCTTATTCGCTAGACTGCGTCACTGCAAGTATGACACGAAAGGCTAGAAACAGAAACAACGCAATCACTGGAATGATAAAACTGAACATGTTATATGGCAAAGTATGGGGTGGCAATGGCACCCTGACAACCTGATGGCGAAGGCTGGTGGGTTGCATCAATCGAGCAGATGAAATGGAGACTCGGCCGATCAGAATGAGGTCACTCGGGCAGAAAAAAAGGACCAATGTATTTACCCTACCAGCAACCAGGTGTTTATTTTTTTTTTCTTGCCGTCTCTGACGAATTTGACTAGTCAGTTCCGAAAACAGTTTTATTCTGGCCAACCTTGCAGGTAGGAAATCATGTCTTGCTGAAAAGACTGACCCTTGTTGTATCCGTACACCGTAATCCGTACAGATAGATTACCGTAGCGACGTCGCTCAAGCCGAGGCCAAGTAATTATTTGACGAGGCGCTTTCGTATATTAATATATTAATATTGCTTCTAGACATGTCAATGGCTTGAGACCCGCCAATGCGCTCGAAAAAATTGATTCGTTGCGGCGGCGCGCAGTCCGAGTTATGCATCCCCATGCATCCATCAACTAGTTAACTAGGTAGCTCACCAGCCCGCATGCGTCAAGACTCCAGTAAGCAAACGGCCATCTGCCGAGTATTGCTTTCCTTGACTTTTTTTTCTTCTTTTCTTTTTTTTTTGATTCAGCTCCGAACCTTTTGCAGATCTTGCTGCCTTGTTAGCTTCAACTATTTCAGCTCCTCCATTGTCGTGATTTCTGTGCATCCGAGCACAAACGACAACGGTCCCAAGATCAGCGCAAATCCAAGACATACAACGCGCCACGCACAGAATAAAATAAAATTAATTCTGACGGCCCCCCCCAGTATACATCTATTTAATTGAGGCTTGTTCTCTTTGGATTCTGTTGAGTTTCAGTATTTCATCAGCTTTCTGACGCACTGGTCCTGAGCGAGCATCCGTTTCACATCATCTTTGAAATCATGAGTACTACTACAATCATCATTGGGACCCAATGGGGCGATGAAGGCAAGGGAAAGCTTACCGACATCTTTTGCTCCAAGGCCGATGTGGTTGCTCGTGCGGCTGTAAGTTTTGTGCCAACTCCCTCGACACAGCTCAGTGTGTGTGACTTGTACCCTTTCAAGACCACATTCGTCCATATTCTTCAACAACTCACAACTAATCTTTTCTGTCAAGGGCGGACACAATGCAGGTCACGTCGTGCAAGCCAATGGCATCTACCATAACTTCCGACTTTTGCCCTCTGGCCTCATGGCACCCAAATGCCAGGCTCTCATCGGCACTGGCGTCGTCTTCCATATCCCCACCTTTCTCCAGGAGCTCGCCGACATCAAGCAAGAAGGCATCGCCGACGCGAGCGAGCGTGTCTTTGTGTCGGACCGGTGCCACGTCAACTTTGATTTGCACGCCGCCGTCGACGCCGCCCACGAGCAGGAGCTCGGCGGCCACGCCGTCGGCTCCATGAAGCGCGGCATCGGCCCTTGCTACAGCACCAAGGCCATCCGAAACGGCATCCGCCTCGCAGAAATCTTTGACGAGCCGCTGTTCGACGACAAGCTGCGACGGCTGGCCGCGGGCTACCAGAGGCGCTTTGGGGCGTTTCTAAAGTACGACGTCGACGACGAGATTCGACGCTTCAGGGAATACCGCGTGGCCATGCAAAAGTACGTCGTTGACGGCGTGCTCTTCATGGCAAAGGCCAAGGAGAGAGGCGCCAACATTGTTGTCGAGGGCAGCCAGGCCATACTGCTCGATGTCGACTATGGCACGTACCCATATGTGACAAGCTCGAGCGCTGGTCTGGGTGGTGCCATTTCTGGCCTCGGATTAGGCATCAGAGATATTAACCAAGTTATCGGAGTTGTGAAAGCGTAAGAACAAGATGATATCCAGGCCAAGATTAGAACTGACGCTTTTTTTTTTTTTTTTTTTTTTTTTTTTTTTTTTTTTTTTTTTTTTTTTTTTTTTTTTTTTTTTTTTTTTTTTTTTTTAATGCAGTTATACTACACGGCTTGGCCCTGGAGGTTTCCCAACAGAGGAACACGGCGAGGTTGGAAAATACTTGCAAGAGCTGGGCGGCGAGTATGCAGCCGTCATACGCCGCAAACTGAGAGTGAGTTTTCTTTTTTTTTTTTTTTTTTCCCCTTTTTTTTTCTTCTTTTTCCTTTTTCCCCCTTTTTTTCTTCTTAAAAATACCATTCATCAACGACTAATTTCGAGGCAGTGTGGATGGCTCGACCTTGTGGCCCTGCGCTACTCTTGCATGGTCAACCAATACGACAGCCTCCAGCTCAGCAAACTGGACATTCTCAGCACCTTTGAGACAATCAAGGTCGGAATCGCATATCGAGACAGGGACACGGGCAAAGAAATCCCCTCGTTCCCGGCAGACCACGCAGTTCTCGAGCGCGTAGAGGTAGTCTACGACGAGCTGTCGGGCTGGAATACCAGCATTGCGAAATTGCGCGACTGGTCTGACCTGCCCCAAGAAGCGCAGGATTACGTTGAATATATTGAACGCTTCGTCGGCGTCAAGGTATGTGCTTTTTTTGTCTTTATAAGTCATCGCTGACGATGAGAAATGAATAGATCAAGTGGATCGGAACGGGGCCAGAGAGAGAGGATATTATTACTCGGGTTTAATCTAGTGTTTTTTTTTTTTTTTTTTTTTTTTTTTTTTTTTTTTTTTTATCAATTTAGTAAAATTAAGTCGAGTAGACAACAATCGTCATATTGTCTGTTCTCTTGGCGACTAGATGTGACCCATTAGTCTGTTTCAAAAGTATCCAGAGAGCGCCCATGTTGTCCGCGTTGCCGACATTCATGCAGCTCAGTATTCGCTCAAAATGTAGAAGTCCCATGTTTCATCTACAACTTGCTCGTTCGTTTAATTTCATTCCACTCCCTATTCAGCTTCCCATTCTCCCAGATCCTATACGCGGCTACCAGCAGCGCCAGCGGCGGACACCCCAATAGCGCCCACGCCCACCACTCCGGGCTACTCGCCTTGAGCTTTCCCATCTCCCTGGTCAGACCTTGCGCCAGCTCCTCGCGCGAGCCATCATTCCAGAGCACCACGCCACGACCCTCGCCGCGCGCCGCGCACCGCGCTGCCTTTTCGCGCACGTCGCCTTGGCTGCGCACGCGCTTCTCCGCATCCTCGCGGCTGAGGTGCGGATCCCGGGCCGTCAGCCGCCGCAGCTGCACCTCGGGATCGCGCACCCCCACCACGAGCGTCGTGCCGCAGAAACGGTCCAGCCCGCCCTCGAACAGCAGTGGCACGTCGAGCACCACGGCCCAGCTCCCGCGCACGTAGCAGCGCAATACGGCCTTGGCCATTTCTCGCCGCACCGCCGGGTGCACAATGGCGTTGAGCGCCGCTCGGTCGCGCCGCAGCGCCTCCGAGTCGCCAAACACGCGGCGGCCGAGGGCAGGGCGGTTGAGAGGGCGGCCGAGGCCGGACGGACCGTCGGCGGGCATGGTGGCGGACGGCGCCTCGAGCAGGTCTGGCGTCGATGCGGCAAAGTGCCGCACGATGGCGGCGTACCCGGCCGTTCCGGGTTCGACAACTTTGCGCGCAAGGACATCGGCGTCGATGATGGGGAGGTTGTGAGGAGGGCTGGATAGCAGCGAGGACACGGTCGACTTGCCGGTCGCAATGGACCCGGTGAGACCGATGAGGAGCATCTCGCCTATGTAGCGCAGCGGCAGCGTAGACGTGCCTTGTTGGCCGTGTCGTTGATTGAAAGCGGGCGGCGTCTACTAAACAAAACTGGTAGATTTGTTGCAAATTTAAAGGACGAGTTACTGATGGGCGCTTCTTCTTCGGCTGCTTCGAAAGTCTTGTCTCGCTCGGCGGTTTGTAGAGGAAGAGACGTTACTGTCCTTTGCCAGTGGAGGAGATGACATCAGGAAGCACCTCGGTGGCTGAGTACCTGTGCCACAGGAGGATACTTTTTAACCCTTGACCCTGCCACGCGGCCCACGCTTGATCTGAGTACTCACTGGCGCTGTATTAGCCTAGCGCTAATAACTAGCGGATTTTTTTTCACATCAGGGCCACCACGGTCCACAGGTACCTAGGTACCTATCAGCTGCCCCTCCTTCTATCAACAACAAGCCTCACATCAACATCGACACAACAAAACAACAAAACAAATTACTCAATAGCCTCACTCGCCATGAGGCCGCAGGACTTCCAGCAGACGCAGACGCAGTGGCAGCAGCATCACGGCTCAAGGCTTTAATTAAAGCAGCTATGCGAGAGCTCATCAATCCTTCGATAACAGCCTAAAGGCCCGCATCAAAGAGCGGCTGGCTAGTCTAGCCTACGGGCAAAGGCCATGGCAAAAACACAATACAGCCACAATACGAGCTTATTCTTATCTTTGTATGATCCCCTACAAATACAAATTAATATGTGAACCTTGTATTGGTTTTGTTAATCAAGTATAGGTCACGTTGCAATATTCAAACTTGACGTTGCAAAATTCATCCCTCATGGTAGAGGAACTATTCCCGCGCCGCATCGCGCCATGCGCCATGCGGCCAGCAATGTACGGATTAAGTTATCGAAACCTACAACCCAAATCAAAGCCGTGGCTTGGTATTTACCTTTTTTCGCCACTGCCACGTGCTAGCCCGTCGTTCGGGCACAAAGGTTTAAATCAGGCCATCGTTGTATAAATTACGACTGCGCTCTCAGATGTCATGGCTTTACTTTCTGCTCCCCTCACTGCCTCCCAACACTGCTTGAAATCTTCTCACACTACCTCCCAACACTACTTAAAATCTTCTCACACTGCTTGGAATCTCCAGACATCATGCCGACCATGGAGTCTGAATTGCCACCCCCTCCATATGACTCGGTAAGTGGTTGAAACCAAACACAACTCGAATTTCTCCATCTAACGAGATTAGTGTGTGTTGAAGAACAAGGGCGCCGACATACTTGTCCAAAATGCGTACAAGAACCAAATTTGGAGCCCGCTTCTGCGACTGCCGGACAAGACCCTCATAGCCCTCATGAAATCACTTGATCTCGACAGTTTACTCCGACTGCGACACACATCTCGAATATTCATGTGGCTTTTCAGCAGCGACGCGGGTTTTGAGCAATATCATTTGACGCCGAGGGAGGACAAAGACAGATTTTACGATACGGCTCGCATATGGACTCCGCCTTCCTCGTGGTTCAAAAACCAAGCCGCAAGCCCCTTTCGAGGCATGTGCCAACAGTGTGCGACGACGCGCAAGGGTCATGTTTTTGGCAAGGCCCTCCTGAAGTCCATGCCAGAGCTATACTGCTCGCGGTGTCACACAAAGCACAGAAGCATGCATTTCTCCCGGGGTCAGCGTCTGCTACCGGAGAAAAGTGAGAGAATATGCATTGGTCATGAGGGCTACTTTGTCCTTTGCGATCATGTCACCGCGACTTGGCATCAGGTCATATCGAAAGAGCACGACCCGCTTTCAGCGGTGAGATGTCGAAGCCAAGAACATTCTCACCCATCACTTCGTTGCGACATCGAGACTTGCGCTCTACATGAATACCCTTCCTTCTATGTCGCTCGACAAGATAAACATGGCTTATACATGAGCGTTCTGCAAACACGACACATGTTTATCAAGCGGCTGCCATCGGGAAAAATGTGCGCTGAGAGTCTTCGAAGGACACTTGAAGAAAAACCGCGCGGCATGAGCACGACATCTTGGATGCCTGTATCATGGCCCGTGGCGGGCAATCCCCTTAGAATTTTCGACCCCAACTTGTGTGACTGCGTCGAGTGGCGCGGCTCGAGTCCGGAAGCGAAGCGTATGCGATGGCCGATTTGTCCGGACCCAGCCAGGCCCTGGAGGAGCGCCGCCGATGAAAGGTTTTACGTCAGTACTGAACCACGCTGCAGCAAACACGTCCATAACATTCTTGCTAGCTTTACTGATGCCAAGGCCGAAATTTGGGTCCAACCCTGCCAGGGTCGAGACGACTTGCTTGTACTGTTTCAAAGAGCCACATATTACATCAGCGAGGCCTGTGGCTCCGGCTGGCAAGACATGGTCTATAATCGATCATACGACATGGAGTTTGACGACAAAATGCGAGGAGTTACTTGGTGTCCTAACAAAACCTGCGCCGTGTCAAACCTACTCCGAAGCAACAAGCACCTATGGAACATGGAATCAAGAGACCGCATGGGCCCAAGCTGGCCTCGTGACTTTGTTGTCTGAAGCTCAGGGACTTGTATTTACGTAAATAAAGGATTCCCCCCCGATGACACAGAGCTACGAGGAACGATCCTTCGTCAACCACAGTATATCTACAGCAGCACCACCATCAGATAGAACCTCAGTCTAACACAATTACGTCTCTCATCCCTATGTGTGCGACCTAACAGTCCTAATACCCCTCCCTCTTCCCCCTCAGTTTCCCTCGATTTCTCTTCTTCTGCTTCCCCCCCTCCGTACTCTCTTTCTGAGCGGTGGCGGCGGCGGTGAGCCCGGCCGTGTGGTTGGCGAGGGCCTTCGTCCGGGCAAAGTCCCTCGTCCCTCTCGGCCTGGGCCTCGTCCAGGACGGACTTGGCCGCGGCGAGGTCCTTTGCCCAGAGAAGGTCCCTCTCGGCCTGGGCGGCGGTGGCGGCGGTGTAGTCGGCCAGGGTCTTCGCCCGGGTGAAATCATCCACCGCCCGCTTCTCGGCGATGGCGGCATTGTGTTCGGCGAGGAGCTTCGCCCGGTTAAAGTCGTTCTTGGCCCGCTCCTGGACCTTCTCCAGGTCCAGGCCGTGCTTGTATAGGGCCAGCGGAAACCGCAACGCGATCCACACCATCCCGGCGATGCCAGCGACCATCTTCACGATGATCAATGGGGCAGCGAGTGCTGCTGGTGGTGCTGCTGGTGGTGCTGCTGGTGGTGCTGCTGCCATTCTTGCTGCTGACGCTGCTGACGCTGCTGACGCTGCTGTTGTTATTGCTGTTGTTGTTGCTGGTGCTGCTTGCGCCCAGTATCTTTGGAGGGCGCCCTAGCGACGAATTAGCGAATAACTCGCGAAGTGCATGCGAACACGCGCGGACTTACATTTTTTTGGATCATCTTTTTTTTTTTTTGAGAACAACGGGGGTAATGGAGGCGGTTGGTAGTTCTGGAGGAGAGTCAGCAAAGTAAAAACGCGAGCGTTTCACAAAAGGGGCCGTCGAGAAGCAGCAAGGCAGCAACAAGAGGGCAACTCACGCCATTATGTGTGAATGAAGGAAGGGAAAGAACAAGAAACCGAGACGGAGAAAATTGCCGTATTCAAGACAGAGAAAGAGCGCGGAAGTGAGAAGTCTTAAGCGGCAGACAAAGCCGTTGAGCAAGAGGGGCGAGAACTTCACACTGCAGGGCACGAGCTGAAGCAAAGACGTGATGATGAATGTTTATGTGTATGAAGGAGAGAGAAAGAGAGAGGCTATCTAGAGAGAGTGGCGGTTGATGAGGGGCTGGGGCTGGCTAGATCAGCGAACTAGACCCTTGCCTGCCAACAAAGTGAGAAGCTGTTGAGCGGCAGAAAGAGCCGTTGAGGAAGTGAGAAGCTGTTAAGCGACAGAAAGAGCCGCTGAGGAAGTGAGAAGCTTCTAAGCGGCATAAAGAGCCGCTAGTAAAAGGCCCCACCAGCTGTTGGTTCTTAGTGCTGTTGTTGTGACGATAGTGGGGATTCTGCCATTGTTGCTGCTGTTGCTGCTGCTGCTCTTTATGTGTCACCTAAAAAGAAAGAATAGCTGGAAGAAAGGAAAATGACCCTAGCAAAGCATTTACGTAGCCTTCCCATTGTCATTGTACTAGGGAAGAAAGCAAACTGTTGATTGAGGCAGTGAAGAAGTGAAGCAGTGAATCAATCGGTTGCCGCAGGCGGCAGGCATCTCGATGGGGGAAGTGGAGCCCTCAGGATCCGACTGTTGATTGGTCCGATCCGCCCCACTCTCATCTGCAGCGAGGGAGGCACGAGGCTTCGGTGAATGACCCCCCCGGAGTACCAAGTAGAAAGATAGTCTCAATCATCATTAATAATAACAGCAGAATTTTCAGTCAATTGACCAACAATTACCCCGCCCCCGAGACCCCTGTTCTGAAACAAATACAACAGGCTGCAAAACTTAGACAGCGCGCAGCATAGTTGCCCGCCGCTGTCTACAACATGTATGGGCGCAAGATCAAGGTAGTGAGAGCAATAATATCTGCGCAATAGACTCAACCCGCCATGCTATATTGGGAAACTCTAGGCCTATACTGGTATCCCATTGGCCCGACTAATTACATCTCATGTCTTGTGTTCCAACTTTCAACCCTGCTATCCATCACAAGAGCAGACCCCCGCTAATAGCCGGCCGAGCTTAAACTCCAGTGGAGAACTCCATACAACGGCCACAGCTCACTCACCACGTAGCAATGAACCATAATTTAGTAACAGGCTTTATCGCCTTGGCCAACTTTTTTCTCATCGTATTTTTTGCCTTTGCATGCGCATTTACAGCGTTCGTAGTCTTTGAGGCATGGTATTCCCCCCTTTCCGCAGGCGGCTTGCTTGGCTTTGCAGACTGCAATGCACTTGGGGCCTTGTGCTTGTTGTAGACCGGCTTCCTCGTTGACTGCTGGCATGGCCAGTCCCAGCCCAGCAAGGCCAAGTGAAAGGATCAACATAGCCTTCATTTTGATGGATATTCAATAACGTAATGATGAAATGAGGAGAAAAAATGCCAAGTAATGCAGAGTCAACTCAAGGTCGCTGTGCTGAATTGTCAGTTTCGTGCTGTGTAAGTAACAGTATCCGGAACATGAGCTAGTGAGGGAGCCACGCCGTTTAAATACGTGTCGACGATGGTTCGGATACGTATTTTTCTGGGCAGAAAATAGGCCGTGTCTCGGGAAAGGCAAAGAGGAGGGTGTCAATTTGCGTATAATCATGAGTCGGAGGCTTACATCCTTCCACAGGCGGTGGTATCCGTGTCCAATACATCGCGGCACGTCGCCCAAACGGGGGAAGTCGGGATATACGCCATTCGAGATATTACGGTCCATCCTCCATCAGTTGGTTGGTATCGAAAATGGGTTCTATTTAGTAACATGCTGCTGGACAGATGTTTCGAACCTTGGCACCATACCACCTGGCTGCTGTACTTTAAGACCGCTACCGTAACGGCGTACTGACAATTCTTGAACCAAATCCAGGATTGGGCTTTATCAAAATCATCTCAACAAGGCTGTATACACAACCATTCTTGGTGCTGTGTGATAGCTGTCTACCCAAGCGAAATAAGCTAGTTCGTAAATTGGGCTGCATAATGGCTCCGGGCGCGCCTCTGAAAGAAATGTCCAATACTCATTTTCGTTATTCGATAAAGCGTCGGAAGAATGTCTCAGCCTGTATATGCCTGTAGATTCTTGGTCGTGTTTCAGCTGCGCCTGCCTGCTCTGCTGTGGCTAGCTGGACATGTGAAACACGCGTGTTCAGGCCGTGATTCCGACAGTAATCAGTCCTCAACGTTGTAGATCTACCCGTTGTGGCGGGATAAAGGCTGGCTTAAAAAGAAATGGGCGGTGAGGCGCAAAATCGTCTGTGATCACCGATACATGGATACTTTTATCATGTTGACATCAGACATAGTTTCGGTTCGTGTACATTGCTGTTCAAAGCAATGGGTTGATTTGATCTCATTAATCTATACTCGCAGCCATACGGAAGGAGATTTAGCGCTCTACATGTTATTTACTTCTTCCTTAGTCAGTGAGTGGCATGGTTAGGAATAATTGATAATACCATTATAGTACTTTGAGAAGTATAAACTAGGAAAGCAGATCAAAGGTTGACAAATCGCATACAAAACACATCACCCCCGCCCACCCTCATCCGATTTGGCGCCCGCTTCCACCATCAATACATGGATGGAGTGTTTCGTGGCGCAATCAGAAAGGGCAGGCATCATCTGGGCTACGAGGGCGAGCTAGCTCGGCCGCTCGCCCTCTTCCTCAACGAGAGTGCTGACCTCTTGTGCGAACTGTGCGTAAGTCTTGGGCCGGAAGATGCGGTGACTCCATACCGAGCTCTTGGGGAATCGCTTCATTACAATGACCGACTCCTGAAGGGTGGGTACGATAGCAGATTCGTAAGCCCCATGGGACGAGGTCGTTGATCGGATTCGGGGCAGAGCCGAACCGGCCTAGCCAACGGTCGAGATTGGCCAGATCAGAGAGAGCAGGGCTTGCGCCGGCACAATGCTGACACGGTGCATCTCGAAGCACCCCTTCTGCGGTAGGTGGTCAGCCATGGTACGCATAAAGTGTCGAGGCGAGGAATTCGGGTAGCAATCGATCATCCGCTCCTGATTTCGGCGTCCAGCACGGCGAATCTGATCCTCATTGACAGCCTTAAGCTCAACCGTCTTCGCCCCGGAGCTGCGACCGATGAGAGTCCTTCTTCGATGTAGTGCCAGCATACGTAAAGGCCTTGAATAATCCAGTCCTGCTGGGAGTTGTACGAGAGTGCTGCGGTGTAGTCGCTGCTACTGCTGCTGCCCCTCCGAAAACGGTTCGTCGTGGGCCATATGCTCCCTGGGCACGTTACACAGCTTCGCTGGGGATGGGAAGTGTGTGCTAACTGTTACCCTGTGCTTCTTCACTTGCGTTTGTCTCGCCGACAAGAACAGTGACGGTACCTGATGCGCCCCCAAAGGATTGGAAACAGGGAGAGAAGTACGTTATTGGCCTCCTGATTGTTCGCTCAAGTAAAGGAAAACAGGTTAAGCCAATGATGGCTGTGGCACCACCAGTACACCGTGGCTGCAAACCACATGTATTAACCTTTCGACTGTGCGGCAAAGTATGCTTGCATGAGAAAGTCATCATATGCCATCTCCTCGGCTGTCGGCCTCTTCTCAGGCAGCCAGCAAAGCACGCTGCGCACAAATCCAAGCAGCAGCTCTTTGTCCTCCCCTTGAACTTGGGTTATGCGATCTTCGAAAGACTGGTCCGGGATAGGAATGGAGCATTTCCAATTTCCTATCATACGGTATTAGCGGTATGCAAATTATGGTGTGATAGGGACAAGCTCACCCGCATCGTCGAAGTACCTTGCGCAGATTTTACTGCGTTGCAAGAACTCAGGCGGCGGGTTGCCCATCAGAGACACCATTTCCGCCAAGTGTTGTTCATCATCAAGACGGCCGTCCGTCTTCGCATAAAACAGTCGCTTGCCTTCCAAGAGATCCCAAATCTATACTGATGTCAGTAGATCACTACTGTTCGTGAAGGGCAGAATTTACCATAACCCCAACCGACCATAGGTCAACTTTGGAGGACCACTGCATTCCTAAAATAACCTCCGGGGCTCTGTAGACGTCGGGCATAATGTCGCCCTTAAAAGTCTCTTGGCCAAATCTTGCTGAGCCCATATCAGATAGCATAAGCTGCCCGTTGGTCCGCGGCACTGGGCGCGACATGTAGATCGTTCTATCGGAGAGGACCTTCCTCGCAACGGGGCGCGCCTGTTCGTCCTTCTCTAGTTGAGAGAATGGCGTATCATCGGTTGCACCAATAAGGATATTATTCGGAGAAATATCTACTGGGGTTAGCTGCAAAAAGCTGAAACTGGTGAAATATGGGCTAACCGGTATGAACAACGCTATTCTTGTGAAGGTAATCCATCGCGATCAGAAGAACTTGGACGCTAGTCTGCAGCATCCGTTTCGGTAGCCTGTTGTTCGGTAAGTATTCGCGGAGTTCAGTGAAAGTCATTCCCTGAGGCGCATAGACAAGACAGGTATGAATTCCATTAGGACCATTGAGAGTGAAAGAATCTATAGCTGTGCGAATGCTACGTCTGCCCGGGTGCTCTCGGACAGGCGCTGTCTTGAGGTGCTTGGCCACGGCGATCTCTTGGCTGGCTTGCGCGGGAACTGCGCCGTCTGTAGTCCGAGTGCAGACCTTGACAGCTCGATATTGGGACGTTCTGGATACTCCGTCAGCAAAACGTTTGAATATTGAAATGAAGCTTAGGGCTGTCGTACTTTACGTCTGCGGCGAGCCAGACGGTCGACCCAACTCCCCGACCAAGTTTGCAGATAATGCGATACCGTGAATTCAGGGTCTGGTCTGTCGTAACGGGATAGTAGTCCTCCGCCTTGTACCCGAGAAGAAGCTCCTCTTCAATGGGCGTCGTATCTGGCACGCGATGGAAGTTCTCCTTTGTCGAAGCGGTCGTCATTTTCCGCCGCCAGACTCTCAGTTGGAAGGCTTCACTCAGATAGCCGCAATTATTCGAACAGACAAAAGCGGCTGATCGTTGCAGATAAAACAATGTGCGAGGAAAACATGGAAGTGTGCGAATTGTCCATTGCATTGTGAGCTAGAATGCGCTGGATATCAGCGTGGATGTGAGTTTGAAGCTCAAAAGTCATTGATGGCCTGATCTGGCGCATCTGGCAGACTTGGAGACCCGCTAGTGACTAATACTGGGCTGGTTGCCTTAGCGCTAGATAGTAGGTGAAACCGCTCTCTTTTGCTTCAGATAGGGTAGGTAGTAGGACCAGAAAGTGATTCGCGGGTCGCCATGAGGGAGAGGGATGGACAACGGGAGTAGTGTTAATTTCAGACGAGACTGGACCTTCACCACGCAAGAATGGAGCCTTCGATATTTACGATGATAGGAACCGGAAGAAAAGTGGCAAGCGCAGCTTCCAACCTCTTTGCTCATCCTGCTGACAGGTGGCTGTGCCCTCTTCCTGCGCTGCGTTTGGCCAAGATTGTCATCTGAATGCGAACGCTACTTTCGGTTGGCGCACTCAGGTCTGTTACGGACACCATCGTCGTCACTCACGGTCGAGTCTATCACCTCAGGAGGGTGGACTTGGCTCTGGAGCGCAGCTCCAGACCCTGCACAAGTCGGACGGCGATAATCCGTACGTTTCGTTGACTTCCTCCGTGCGCAGAAATGTGGTGCTACCACGGCTTGCTGTGTAATCAGTCTCCGATCCGGTGCTGCAGGCAGCAATGTCTGCGACACTAGGGCTTTGCGCGATGCCACAACATTCCGCCGATCTGTCAGTCTCGTCAACTTCCGCCGCGAGGTCGATTCGCAGTGCCAAATCGGGCTTCTTGAGCTCGGGTAGCGCAGAATCCTGACGGCAGCCATCGATGTCCGTGAGCTCGGGGATATTCTTTGTCCGAAGTATGCGGCAGACGATGCTCTATGCTTTGTGCGACCTCGTCTGAACCGTCCCCTTCGTGAAGCTGTCCTTGGATGCCGGGCCGCGAGAGCTGTGACAGTGACCTGGACTTCTTGAGAGTTTGCGGCTTGAATAAACCTGCCGCGGTATTACTTTACGAGGTTTTCCATATTTCAGAAAGCAGTGACGCCGCGAAAAAAGCCATCGCGGTTGACCGTCATGGCAAAGGTGTCGACTTAGCTCATGTGATACCCTGGCTACCCTCCGTCCACCGTCGGCGCCCTAGAGTGGTGGGCGTACAACTGGAGGTGACCGTTGTGGTATGTCAAGTTGATGGTGTAGGGCTGGTCGTAGTACTCTGGTTATTCTCGACCATAGCTCTGCAGGATATGCATGCCACGAGATCTAAGCACATCGTCTTAGCGAGCCTGTCTTGTTGCACTGCCATCCAGATCCTTGACTCCCACGAAGTGCCCCTCCTGTGGGCCAGCTTGTGGCGCTATGTCATCTAATTCCTCCGGGTTGGTAACGATATTTAACATTGACGACCATCTCCATGTCTGCTTGCTGTGCCTCTTGTGACAGGCAAGGTGATCAGAAAGTCCCAGTGGCTGCCTGATAAGGTGATTGCACGGGTTGAATCTCTCTTGGCAGGCTGACTTGACTTTCCGCGACGAAGTCTCTGCTGAGCAGGTAAATTGACTATTGCTCATTGCTCCTTTGAAGGGTGGAGTGTTTGGAAGCATGTGTCAGCAGCGGGCGAGTCGCGAAGCATTGACTAGGATAGAGCTGATGGCACTGTACTGTCTCGTGGGGAGTTAGTCGTGACGGGTCGATAAGAGCGATTGACACTGTCAGCTGGGAGGAATTATCGAGTTAACAGCTTCGCGTCGCGAGGCGGCAGAGCGAGTTGATCGGCCTTTACGCTATTGGTTCGCTTATGATAGTTAGCAGTAGATGAAAAGGAGCCTGGCGCCGGGACGCTGGTGATCCAACCACGTGATGTCAACCATCCAGTCAGGAACCGGGGCCATCGACCCCAACAACACGGATTTATAGTGGACAAAGCAGATGATGACCTGCCTGTCATCCGAAAATAAAAATAAAAAGACCTGTCAGAAGCGCTAAATATTGTGCCTAATCGCCGGACATGTTTCATTTCTATCAAGAGCAGTTTCATTCTTGCCCTTTGTTTACTGGACATCTTTTACCCCTCGCCCCTCAACCCCTCATTCAGGGGACTTGAACGGGCAGAGGCAGCCCACCGCCAATGAATGACGTTGCCGTCGCTTCGAAAGAGGCCTCACAGACCGGGGCCTTGAATTCCAGCGCTTGCTAGACCAATCCGGACCATGCATCATTTTACCTTTAAAGCTTGTTGCTTGTGCCTTGATTTCTATTTTCCGTGATATAGCTACACTGTACCGCGCATTCTGCTCTTACATCCACGTCTTGTCCTGATTCAACGGTCCATCGCTGTTGCGCCACTTTCACCATGGCCTCTGGGCACAATGTACGTAGCATCCCGCGATGGTTATACTCATCTCAACTTATTCCAGCCCCTAACCCTTTGCGACGATACCATCTAGGATCCCAAGCTCCTCTACGCCGTAAATGGTGTCAAGGCCTACCACATTGCCAATGGCGACGAGCAGTCCCTCACGCCCTCGGGCCCGCAAACGCTGTCGCTCCTTATGGTCCCGACCTCGTCTGGCTTCGCCGACCCCTCTGGCCTCGCGCGTGGCAACGGCGAGGAGGACTTTTACCTGCACCTGCACCTCCCGCCCGAGCTCGACCTCCCCATGCCCGCGACGACGCAAATCTACCACCAGCCGCCCAGCAGCTACCTGATCCCCCGCTGGGACCTTGGCCCTGGCAGCGGCGCCTTCACGCGCCTCGAGTTCCCCGCCGCCAACAGTCGCGCGGGGGTCCAGGAGGACGTAGATACCTTTGAGACGATTCTGGCGCAGTGCACCGCTTTCCTAGAGCGCGCGCCGCCTCCGAGGCCCCCTCGCTCCAAGGCTGCCGAGGCCAAGGCGAGAGAAGCGGCGGGCGACGCGCCACCGCCCTACAACCCAGCGAGCTTCGAGGCGGGGGAAGCATACGTTCAGGGCAGCGCCAGCTCGCATGTCGGCGGCAGAATTGTACTGGTCGACGAGGAGGATGGTAGCGTTATTGGGGAGCTGAGCGACGGCTTCAAGGTTGTCGAGGACAGTGGTGTTCGTCCTGGTACCAAGGGTATGATGCCCGTTCCGCATCTCTTCGTACATGTGCCGCAAATCACTAACATGGCCCCAGACCCCGTTGAAATCACCCTCCCCGAGGACGGCTCCCACAACATTTCCGTCGAGCCGGTCGAGTACGACTACATCGAGGACTCTGTCCACCCCGCCTATAAAAAGTCCACCCTCGTCAGCGGCGCCACCCGCGCGTCGCGGCTCCTCATCACCACTTCCGACTACGTCGGCAAGATGCTGCAGAATCAGGCCAACAGCTTCACGCACAAGACTGAGCCTGTCGCTAACCCCGTCACCTTTACGCCCGCCACGCACGAGCGCATCCGCCGCATCAACCAGTTCTCTTCAAAAGCCGCCGGCCTCTCCGCCTCCACCGTCGGCTCCATCAGCAAGGTCACCCAGAACCTCGCCTCCAACATTCGCCGCAAGGACGGCAAGGCACGCGGCTACGACAAGGACGGCAACATGATTGACAGCTACAAGCCCGGCATCCTCAACAAGAGCCTCATGGCCTTCAACACCATTGTCGACGGCGCCGAGCACGCCGGCAAATCGCTGCTCAACAGCACCTCCAGCAGCGTCTCCACCATGGTTGGCCACCGCTGGGGTCCCGATGCGGGCGAAGCTGCGAGGAACATTGGAGGCGGCTTCAAGAATGTCGGTCTCGTCTACATTGACGTCACCGGTGTTTCGAGACGCGCTATCCTCAAGAGCGTTGCTCAGGGCATGCTGATCGGTCACGTCAAGGATGGCGGCAAGGTCTATGTCGGCGGCGATGGCGATGCTTCGGTATCTGGGGCCAACGGTTCCGGTAAGCCGGCTGCTGCTGCTGCTGCCTACGGTGACTCCAAGGGCAAGAAGCCATCTAAATGATCTGACCCGACTACTTCTATCGGGCTTCACGCGTAAACTTTCGAGCGCTATAGGCGCGTATACTTTTGTCATAATTCACTAGCACAAAATTGTATGAGAAATGATTCAAACATGTTGTAATGAAGATGGCTTTCTTCAAGTCGAGGTGAACCGGGGTCGGAGTTTTGTCTAGATAGCATATTGCTGGTAAATCATCACGTGTACCCGCGGGGCAGCTTGGTTGCGCGTCGCGTCTTCCAACTGACCTCTGGACAGCTTCGCCAAGCAGATCACACAATTAAATACACGACGTGCACGATCCAATTCGTTATTCAAAATATTGTGAAACTGATACAGCACTGTTGATGCGCCCCGAAATTCGCCGCGCAGCTGCGCATCGTCCCCTGCAGCTTCGGCTCAGTTCCTGATCTTGCCCCGCCAAACGGCCTCTCGCTCATCCAAGAGCTTGCTGTAATACTGTGCGTTGCCGGCTCTAAGCAGTCTCATGGTGGTATTCTCTGACATTGAAACAGAAATTCATGCAAAATGCTCCACGAAATCCTTCTCTCCCTCTCCGGGCACCCCTCGCCTCTGCTCACCGCCGAGCTCTCCGACAACTCGTCCTCCTCGACCGCTCTCTCTCCCCCAGAGCGGCAACTCCTCGCCTCAGCGGCGCACCTCTCCGATTTACACATCAAGCTCGCCAAGCACTGCGCGCGCATCACCGCGTCGCACCCCTCGACAGTCTGCCGCGCCGTCGCTACGGCCATCCAGTCGGTGCACCTGGCCGCGCTGCGGCGCAAGGTGCTCGAGGTCGAGGCGAGCATCCTACGGCACGACGCGGACCTCGTGGGCGCGTACGGCATCGTGCCGCTGACGGCCGTCATGGGCGCGTTCCAGCCGTGGACGCGCCGCCTCGAGTGGCTCTGGGAGGTGGTACGGTTCCTCGAGGCGCAGGACGCGAGCGGAAGGCTGTGCTGGGGCGCCCGCGCCATTGACCGCCTGCGCGCCGAGCTACAGAGCGGCTACCGCGACGTCGAGGAGGCGGCGCTGACCCTCGTCACCGCAGCCGAGACGGCCTGGCTCCGGCAGGTCTCGGCGTGGATCTTTTACGGCAGGCTGCCGAGCGCCGGCGGCGGCGAGGACTTTTTCGTGCGCGCCAGTGAGAGCCCGGACGAGGACTATGTGAGCGTCGCGGGCTTACTCCCGGCATTTGTAACGCCCGCGACAGCCGGCTCGATGCTCTTCATTGGCCGCTCGCTGAACCAGATTCGTGCCAGGAGCACGACGCTGTCAACGGCGAGCGGCGGCTTCCACAACACGGCGGCCAAGCTGCAGGCCATTGCCGACTTGACGTCGCCGCTCAACTCGGCGAGCTTCACCGGCACCATACGCGATATCCGGCAATCGCTATCACAAGACATCCTCGAGCAGATCCTGCCGCTTTCCGAAGTCATGGCAACCATGCAGCTGCTCCGCGAATTTTTCCTCCTCGGTCGGGGCGAGTTCGCCATGGCCCTCACACAAGAGGCCGACGAGCGCATCCGCGGTCGCTGGCGCCGCGCCGGCAACCTCGCGCACGACAAGGACAGCAGCGGCGTCCAAAACGTAACGGTCAAGAGCGGCGAGGTGACCGCGGCGCTAACCCGCGCCTGGGCGTCTCTATCTTCGTATGACCAGCAGCAGCAGCAGCAGCAAGACAACGACGATGCGCTGCTCGACCGCGCGCGGGATTCCCTCCGTCTCCAACTCATCAAGTCCAAGCCCGAAGCCGCCCCCGCGCAGCACACCCGTCCCGGTCTAAGCGCCGCTGCCGTCGCGCGCCTCGCCGACGCGCCCTTTAACGCGCTGCTCTTCTCCGCCCCCGTCACGCTCGCCATGCGGCTGCCGCCCGCCGTCGACATGGTGCTCGCCCCGTCCGACATGCAGCTCTACGGCTGCGTCCACGCGTACCTCGTGGCGCTGCGCCGCGCCCACGTCCGCCTTACCGACCTCTGGAAGCTGACGTCGCTGCGCCGCCACTACCCGGGCCCGCGCGGCGCCGGCGAGTACGCGCAGGAGCTGCGCCGGCGCTGGTCCGCCCGCGCGCAGGCCCTCCGCGGCACCTGGACGACGGCCAGCGCGGCCGTCTTCTTCCTCGGCGAGACAGAAGCTTACTTTCAGACCGAGGTCGTCGCGGGCCTGTGGCGCGGCTTCCGCGCCTGGCTCACCGGCGAGGTCGTCCCCCGACATGACGTTCAAGACGCCACCGCTCCGCCGGCCGACAAAATGGACATTAGCGACGACGACGACGACAACGACGGCGACCATGTCGACACTGAGCCGTTCTCCGTGCCCCCAACCCGTCCCACCACCAGCTCCTCCTCCTCCGCCGCTCCCCGCAGCGCCCGCCACGACCAGCAGACCCTCGCTGCCGGCCACGCCGTCTACCTCGACACGCTCGTGCACCGGCTCCTCCTCACCCAAGACGCCTTCACGCGGCCCCTCTACACGCTGCTCGTGCACATTGACCACCTCGTCGCGCACGTGCACCGCCTCCACGGCATCTTCACCGCGCTCGACCTGGAAACCGACGCCGGCGTCGTCGACGCCTTCACCGACCTCGCCGCCGAGGAGGCCCAGGTCACGCGGCAGCTGCGCGGCGTGGAGCGCAGCGTCCGCCGGGGCATCGACGACGTCGTGGCCGCGCTGGAGCGGCTGAGCGTCGACGAGGCCTTTCTGCAGGTGTGGGAGGGAGAGGCCGCCGTGGCGGCGGCGCAGATGGACGACGATGGGGGGGCGCCCGGCGAGGCGTACCGCCCGGAGAGGGTGGGAGGGCTGAACAGGTTGCTGATGCAGCTCAAGTTTGGCAGCTAGAAAATGAGAGAGGCTGCAGGGTTAGGGTTGTATGGAGAAATGCCCCATCTCATCATGTATAAAAAAGGCCGCTGCGGAGCATGATGATGCATGATAGTTATAACGACAGAGTAAATAGGCTATTCTCATTGAATGCGATATGATAATGCTTCCAGCTTCTTCAGAGCCACGATATACACCAGATGCAGCCGGTTCAACACGCACGAGCACAAGTGGCATTAGAAAACAAACATTGTGAATTTCATTACAACAAAACTTGCAAATATGGTGGCCTCTCTGTGATGCTCGCCTGTCCTTCCATCCAGCACCACTAAGGCTGGCTGTTCCATCCCACCCAATTGCGCGCCACGACACGCCATACCTTGACCTCGCCGCTGCGCAGGTCGTCCAGCTTGTAGCTCTCCAACTTGACCTTTTTGTTCTCGCGGCCCTGCTCCCAGGCGCGCAGCTTCTTCTTAGTGCCATCCCACTCAGCCACAATGGCCACATGGTCCGGCTTGCCTACCTCGGCGCTGTACTTGGCATGCATGGCGCCATGCTTGCCCTGAAATTTGCTGTTGCGGAAAGACACAATGTCTCCAGGCCGGATAACATCGTGCTGCTGCGTCGAGGCATTGGCCATGTTGGAGTATACGAGGGCGCCGTACGCACGGGAGCCCACCGGCCACAGAGCACCCTTCAAGGGACGGAGCAGCTCGAGAACAAGGCCTTGCGGTGAACCGTCGCCAACGACGCTGTCTTTCTTCGTGGCTGCAGCTTCAACAATCTGTCGACCGAATCGATCATGGAAATCTTCCATCTCGTCCTGGCGCAGTGTGCGGGGAGGGCCTTCGTGCTTCTGATCTAACTCCACGTCGGCAGGATCATAAGGATTGAATCGGACGGTAAGGACAGTCTGGGAGTAATCCTGGTACAGAATGAATATTTCACGTGTCACAACCGTCTTGGACCCTTGGTTATTGGTTGTAGTTTCCTCTGATTCGAAAAAGATGTCACGTCGACCCTGTAGCACGGGCGGTAGTTGATTGGCTTGCTTCCACCAGCCACTTTGGATACTCAAATCAACGTCATTGGCGATGAATCCAGATTCTAGAGACTGTCTGTGAAGATCCATGGAACGTCTGTTACTGGTACTTGTACGGGTGCCTTCCATGGACTGCCGGCCGCCAGGTCTCGCACCAATTGGTAGTGGAAGGTGCCGCTCAGCAGTAGGTGTTGCAACGGGTGAAGAGGCAACATCTGCGGAATAAGCTTCCTCTTCAATCTTCGGCGTCCTACTTGAACCTCCAGCTGAAGTAGGGGATGTGTAATTGAAAGGATCGTAGTCATCTGAGGATGGGGCTATAGCCGGTGGCGGCGGCGGCGGCGGCGGAGCCGCGCGAGGTGCATCAACTGATCGTCGTTTGCTCTCTGGCGGAGCAATAGCGGGTACCGGTGGCGGAACAGCGCGCGGTGGTGAAGTCGGCGGAACAGGGGGAGGGCGGCTCTGGGGGACTTCGGTCGTGGGTGACTGAAGTAAGCTATCATCGACGCTGGAATCACGAGCATGGGCCTTCAATGCGTCCTTGTGTGGGACTGAAGACGCAATATCCGTGTCGTAATCGCCCTCGTATTCTGTGCTTTCTTCACCAGGCTCATCTCCTGCCGGTACAGGTCTAGATGGTGTAATTGGCGGGACATCAGCAGTCGACTGACGACTCAAACCACCCGGGGGCGGTGGTGGCGGCGGTCGGCCTGCAGCAGGGGGCAACAACGATGCGACGCTTGGGATAGGAGGGGGCGGGCGGCTGTTTCGCTTGTTCGTAGACGGAGGCTCTTCGAAGCGTGGTGACAACGGCGGTGATCGCACCGGAAGTCGTGGAGATTGTGCTAATCCAACATCGGCACGATCCTTTCCACCAGAGAGCTCGTCGTCCGATTCAGATCCCTCGGTTGCAGATTTGATTGCCGGTGTAGGGTTTGGGACGGGTGGGCGTGGTGCTGGAGAAAGGTTAGTAAAGCATTACAGCTTAGACGACAGGGTTACTCACGCTCTGAAGGCACGGGCGGTGGTGCAGGGCGGCTGCCAGATACTGGTGGAGGGGCGCGTGATGCCTCTGAGCGAGAGGCAGGACCTGGGGTAGCATCGTCATCGCTCTCGCCTTGCTCACCATCATCGTTATCTGGCTCAGGAATTGCCGGCACTCTGCTAGGGACGGGTGGAGGAGACGGCAAGCTGGGGGCCGGCTTACGATTGTCTTCGTGTTCATGCTCGCGCTCCTGCGATTTGCTTAGCCCTCCCAGACCGGGCAGCGCCGTGGGAGTTGGTACTGGGGGCGCGGAGCGCTGCGCGTCATCCGCACGACTCTCTATATCGTCCTTGGGCGCCTTCTCAGGCTTGCTTCGTTTGGGTAGGCCGCCAACAGGAGGCATTGGAGCTCCAAACATGCCATGAAACCCCATGCCACCACTCATTTTAGCCATTCTCGCCCGGAGCTCTTCTTTTCTTCGCACTTCGGGATCCACGTCATCCTCCTCCTCTTGCTCTTCCTCTCCCCCTTCCTCTTGTTTCTCCTCTCCCTGTAGTTCCCCGACGGCGTGTCGATCATCTCTAGTCGTGGGAGCGCGGCTCATGGTTGGAGAAGTAGGGCCAGCCTCCGTACCCCGGCGTTTAGATTCTTCATCATCATCATCGCGCTCCGATGTATCATCTTGGCCCTCGGTAGTGTCACCAGCTCCAGACATATCCGCCTCGTTTCCATCGCGCGGGAATTCGGCAGCGGGGCCTCGGGATACCTTGCGTCTTGGTGGTTGGGGAAACTGGGCTGGTGCCTGCTCTTCAAGGGAAGTACGGCCAATTGTCGTTTCAGTATCGCGTCTTTCGAGAGGTGCGAGATCGGCATCGGCAACATCCTCCGTGGGCTCGCCAGCTGGTACATCTGTTTTCTTTTTGGCCGGTTTCTTGGGCTTTTCCTTCTTGGCGGCCGCATCTGCGTGTCGCTGGGCCTGCTCCTGTTGCTGCTTGGCGAGCAAAGCGATGCGCTCCTTTAAACTGGTCGGCTTAGGCTGGTCTTCTTCTTCATCTCCAATATCTTGTTTGACTTCGTGAGGTAACAGGCCTGCTTTTTCAGCCTGTTCCTGATTCTGGGCTTCCTGCTCTCTGATTTCAGGGTCTTCGGATCTGCGGTAAATTTTCTGAGTCGCCTGCTCGCGTGGGATGGGAACATAGGCGTCGCGGCTGGGAGGTGGCGGCACGAATGGCTTCTTTATAAAGCTTGAGCCACCAAGGCCAGTAGGCTTGAACGGTGCAACGGGCGCTGCCGCGGGCTTGTTGAAAGCAGCAATACGGTCTTTGAATGAGCTGCTACTCGGCTTTTCGGAGACGGGCGGAGGCCCGGATGGCTTTGACTTGGGTGCTGAGGCTGGAGCTGCTGCCGGCACCTCGCGCGGAGCAGGCTTGGTAGACTGCTCGGTATTTGCCGGGGAAGCCTTTGGTAGAACAGCAGCGGCCGCGGGCGCAGGAACAGAAGACGGCACCGATGGCGACCTCGGCTCGGATAACTTTGGCTGTTCTACTGCGGGCTCGGATTCAGGCTCGGGCTCGTCCTTGGAAATAGGAGTAGACGCTGCTACGCTGGATGGGGAGGCGACGGCTGCCGGCGTCGGTGTTGGCTGCGCTGACTCGGGCTGTTGCTGCTGAGTTGGGGCATCGTCGGCCTTTTTTGTTCGTGTCCGCGTAGGACGGGGTGGTGGCGTAGGCTCAAACTTTTCGACAAAGTTGCGAGGGAAGATGCCTTCCTGCTTGACTCCGTTGTCATCGACGTATTCGCCACCGTACCACTCAACGTCTTCCTCGTCGGTGACGGTTATGACCTGGCCGATAGAGAAGTTGAGGTCATCATCATGAGGCGAAGTGTACTCGAACAGAGCTTTGACGCGAAATGGAGCGGCCATGGTGAATGTGAATCTCTCACAGGACACAAAGGCCTGTCCTCCAGCTGCACGAGGGGTAGGTCTGTTGAGATGTTTGTTGCGTGTCCTAGGGGTCGAGTTCGCAGAGGTGGGGCAAGGCTGCCTGAAGAGCGGGCAAACAAGCGGCGGTTGAGAGGATAGGACGAGGTGGATGATGTGTGAATGGTAGGCGTAGAAAGAATTCTGCAGCGGGAGAAGATTGCGGGTTAGCAACGAGCGGCTAAGTGCAGGTCCGGTGATGGGGGGCGAAAGGCGCGGACTGCGGCGATGGCCAAGATGAGGAGGCTCAGCCAGTTCCGGGAGCTTTGCTGTGGGATGTGGAGGCGGCGACGTCAGCGAGGGAAGGCGGTGATGCCTCAGCCACCGAAGCTCCTTGGTGAGTGTGGCGGGGCCAGCGGGAGCCCCATGTTGTGCAGGCTGCACCAGCCGCCGGGCGGGCACAGTCGGGTGTCATAAATTGCTCCCTCCAGCCTCTCAGGGCCTCTTATAAGTTTTCTTTGTTCCAGTCTCCCTCGAGGTATCACAGGGTTAGGATTCAAACAGGGTCGCTCAAGTCGAGAGACGTGGCAGAAGGTGACGGAGGCCACTAGCCGTCCTACGTCGAGTCTAGCGCCACAGTTCTGACGATTCTGTGGCGGTGCCATTCCCTACCTACAGCAACCCCTGGACCATGGCGACTTGTTAACCTAGACACAATGACTCGATCAATTGTCAGCATATGTACAGAGATTACTCCGTATGGGTATTACACTCATCAGTCACGGAGGTTGCGAAATGCACCATGTTCTAGGTCCAAACAACTTTATTACAGCGACGCATTGAAACTCATAGCCTTGCGTGCTCTTGTTTCAAGTCTGCGCCAGATCACCCTCAATAGCACGTCCGAGTATAGCCAATACTAATGGTGTGCTATTTAAATTTTGGTCATGCTTGGTGAATGGGTGCTGCAGCTTTGATGAAACTCGTCGTCAACTATTGGCTGCAATGGTGGGAGAAGAGATAAAGACACCAATACATTGCAAACTTTGAACTAAAATCGCCATCGCAGACGTGATTGACGGCCCCTCCTTCCCTTATGGTTTATGATAGAGCCTCTATATATTAAACGGCCTGCATGCATCACAACTTGTCGCGTAGCCTAGTTATGCCCCGGTAGTTTGGCAGATGAACTAAAAGCTTCTTGCGTCAGGTCGTGGCTCAGACAATATCAGGCATTTAATAGTAGTGCAGCGTTTTTTTTTTTTTTGGACCACGGCCTGCTGGTGCGGAATTGATAGTCTTCCAGGAGGATAAATGCGTCGTCTCCTGTCGGCGCATCTTGAGCACTAGGCTCATACCTTGAAGCTTCGAGTTCTGGCAATTTTTCTGCCGATGGGCGACTGCTTTCTGCTCTGCCAAAAAAGCACATAAGTTGATGGCTTTGGGCGCGTAATGTAAATCTTAGAGTGTCTTCTTTATAGTTTAAAATACAAAATGACATCGCTGCTCTGAAGAGACAGCTTCCTTGGCGCCTTGAGGCTTACATACTGGCGAAAACTCTACACTACATCACGAGGAGTATTGCCAACTTCCAAAGTTCAACATCTTGTTGACAGTTGTTTGATTATATACCAGAATCATACTTTTGTTCATTATTTACGCACCCTCAGCCCAGCCAAGACGGTTGTTGCCATCATCGTAGACGACGAAGCCAGACTTCAAGGCAACATCGCCAAAGATGGCAAGGCCACCATCGATACCACCAATACCACCAACGCAAGTTCCGTCGCCCTGTGCGACAAAGTTGATGTTGTCGCTGTGGATGGTGATGCGGCCGGTACCAACACCAAAGGAGAAGGTGGGGAGGCTAGCATCGCAGTAAAAGACCCAGAGGTACTGACCGTCGGCAACCTCTACACTCTGGGCACCGTCGACGTTGCTCCAGTAGTCGGATGCAACGTCGGTGGGCAGGTAGACAAGGGAGGTACCAGTGTCGGCGGTACCAGTGATGACTTGGTCGTTGAGCTCAGCATCAGCGACGGCGTAGCCGCTCGCTTTGAACAGACGGTGGCCCAGTGTGTCAGTGGAGGCAGGAGTGTACGAAATCTTGCCACTGTATTGGGAGTTGTCAATGTATCCAAAGTTGTAGGAGCCGGCCGCTTGGTGCCTCAGACGAGCTGTGAAGAGGGGCTGAGCCAGTCTGCTCTTGATGTTGGAGAACCAAGTCTTCTGCTGCGTAGGACTAACAGTGTTGCCCTTGTCGTATGAAAGACCGAGCAGGCCAGAGCTGCCAGTATCGTTTGTGAACTGGGCAGAGACCTCCTGGGCGGACTCGACAGCCTGCTTGGTAACGCTAGCAGTGCCGATCTTGACGATGTCCTGGTAGACAATGCCCTGGCTGTGGCTCTTGTCACCGTACCCAATCGCCCACTTGAAGCCCTGAAGGAGTTTGGACGAAGTCGACTGGGCGGGCTTGTACAGTGTCTGACCCTTGGTCTCGGCCTTGTTGGTGTCGGTGCTAAACACCCAAAGGTCGCTGGAGCCAGTATCAAAGTCGAGCTTCAGCTTCTGGGCGGGAGTGCCGATGCTGACCTCACAGAGGTACGATGTATCAACACCCGGTTGGCCGTGAGGAAAGGCACCGATGGTAGTGTTCTCGGCACGCTGGATCAAGGAGGAAGCCTCGCGGCGGGCGAGAAGATCGGCCTCGATTCCCTTGATGGTCTCCGGGGTAGCATACTTGCGGAGAACGTAGTGGGCATCAGCGAGGGGATTGCGCTGAGTTGGGTTCTTTTCCACGGGAACGCTGAACTTGAGTCCAGTGTCTTCAGCAGGAGCAGCGACGGCCGTGCCAGCGGCGGCAGCCAGAGCAACAAAGGTGCCAGCAGTCTTCATTGTGAGAGATGAGAGAGGATTGAGGGGCGGAGAAGAGATCAGAGTGATAGAGATGCCAAGTCGTGCCAAGAGGCGGTCGGAGATCTCGAGCTATTTGTAGTTGAAAGAGGCGTTGCTTGGCATCTTGGGTGACCTTGCCAGCAACCTTTATGTGACGGCTAGGACGGCCGAGTGTCTGTTTTCTTGATAGATCATTACCTTGCAACCGCGGCTTATTAACAGGGGGGTCTAGCCTATCACGGTAGGTAGCGATCATTCGGGTAGGTCGATAGAGAGATCAGCATGGCGGAAATGTGGTACAAAGTGCACAGATCAGATCGCGACGACCAATGGGCAGTCCGCATCTGGCAGGTCGCGAGTCGCATTGCAAGATTACTCAACAGAAAGCCCATATTTGGAACCAAGCTCCTCTCCACAGTGGAACGCCTTGTGGGATTGCCTGAGCCTTACGAAGTAATTTCACGGCACGGGGCGCGAAGGAAAGAAGAGAAGGTGGCACGGCCACAAGTGTTGGTGCATACGCGTATCCCAAACTAGTAGGAGGTTGAGTCGTTGTGAATGAGCTACTCCGTCGGCCGCCGGCTAAGCTGACCAGGCGCTAAAACTCAATCACAACTGCCCGTTAAGTACGTAGCGTGATCAAGTTTCGAGTCTCGGTAAGAAGTTTTCGTAGAAACAATGCATCATGCCGGGAGTTGCCAACGCAATCGAGCACAGACAAGAGTGTGGCCAACTGAGAGATGTTGGGAGGGCGATACTTGGCAGTCTATTCCACGGGCCTTCTATAAAAGAGGTTGATGAATGAATTACGCGGGCGCTTATCAATTTCCATAAGGATACTATATGAATCGCGTGGGCGATTACCATGTTCGAGCAACTACAGGGTTGATCTGTGCACTGACAGAGTTGGAAACTGGGTTCCCGATGATCTGAGCCACCGCATGAATAGGTTTACCCATGCCGACCTGCCGGGGGACTGCTATTTAGTCATTAGCGTCGGCAGAATGTTGCTGTGCTGAGCGATTGGAACCGACTTACTTCGTATAGTCGATGCTTAAACATGAAATAGTGTAGCACGGACGCCCGGAAGTCGCACACGGCGACTGTAGACCAGATGAGGTCTGCTGTCGACAAGGCTTTTCAGGCTACCTGTTAGCTTCTAATCGCATTTCTTTGTCTTCGTGAAACCTTCCTATCTTGGTACCTCTATCGGTGGTTACTGGTGTTGACCAACAAGTTAACGTTACGCTTTATCCTTTACATGGACTGACCGAAAAGCATCCCATAGACCGGACGGTCAGTCCGCGTTCTTCAAGCTTTCAGCTGTCTATGCCCCTTATCAGAAGCCCATGTGGCGCCGTCGACATCATGTCGTAACTAGCGGCGGTCCGCCACCACACCTCTCTCATCCAGACCCTTGACTATGCGCTTCCCGCTTAATAGCTAAAACGCTATTCATCAGGCCCTCGCGGGTACTCGTCCTCGCGGGCAATCTGAACTTTTGTTAGAAACGGCTTCTGTCTCGCTCCTGTACACTGAATCTTGTACGTAAGCCCGCCATGTGTTGGATTAAGAACCTGAGGGCGCAGCGATCGGCGATATGTGGGGTATCTTTGGCACCTAATCCGTACAGGGCTGCTATTATGGCAGCCTGTAGGTGAGTTGTGGCCAAAACTCAGTTCACCCCTCGTGTGTGGTTAGACGTAGAATTATCTTCCTAAAAAGGCAGGAGTAGCTTTTTAGTTGCATAGTATTCCTATAAGGGGGCCCTAAGTGGGGTTAAGATGGAGACCTTAAACCTAATTAGGTAGCCGTTGACCAACGTTGGCTGATTGATTGGCTGGCTCGCTAACTAGCTGTCCTTTAGTTGGCTGGCTGCCCCTCTGATTATTCAAATATCAAATACCTTACGCACCCTCTAACTAATTAAGCTCCCAAGATGACAGCAATACGCTCGATTTAGTTCTCAAAGTTGCACGCCCAACGGTCTTTACTTTGGAGTTACGGTCGCATATGCTAATTTTCCCACATTTTTATTGGGCAGTTGCTAGGAACTGCTGTAAGGGTGCATCAGACACTGTGATGATAACCTGGCCAAGTTTGATGCCCGCAGACTGCTGTAATATTTTTGTGGAAATTGCTATCGAGTCGCGACACACTCTCTCCCTCTTCCTCTCAACGTCGTTTGTGGGAGATTGTGAGAGTAAAGTTTGTCAATCGTGAAGGGGGCTTGTTGAAGCAAATGATGGCCTGCTGAAAGCCATTCGCGGCGGCGCTGCTTTCTTTCCCTCGACGGGACATCGAGGAGTCCAAAAAGAGTCGATTTTGAGCACATTATTTCTCCACTTCACTGGAGTCAATCCGACGTCCTTCTCTTTCAGCCTTCAGACCTTGAAAAGACTGTCACAACTGTGCTGACCGCATACAACAAGCTGGCCAAAGATGGCTTGCCCAGCAGCCTCTGCATGCTTCCCATCATTACGCCTGTTACCAAACGCTCATGTTTCATTCGCGTCGTGTTACCTCTGCAACGATCCGGCCTCGGACAAGTTGCGCTGATGGGCCGCCAAGATGGGCGCATTTGCTCCTCGCCCTGCATTCAGACGACCATGATGCTGAACATGTTTTGCGCGATCCAACCTAATCAGGATGATGAGACAGCACGATGGCGGCATCTGCCACAGTTTCTCCGTCATTCACTTCTACACCACCTCCGCCGTCATCGCAAGTTATCGCCGTATTGACAGCTCGGGCAGCAAAGATCCCTGCGTCGGGCAACGGTGGCTTCTCACTGCATATCGCGCGGGCCGATAACCCGTCCTGTGTCACTGTGTGACTGTGCCCCTCTTCAATCGCGCCCTGCAGCACCCCGCACGTCTCTACCGACATTTTGGGTATAGTTAGTTGGCATTGCTGGCTCGGGTCAAGTACGAGTAAGACATGGTAAGCTGGGCGCAGGTTAAAACCGGCATTAAAGTCATAAAAAAGTCTATCCGAGTAGTTCCTCCGGTTAAAGTATGTGATACTAGGAAAAGCTCTGTTTAGTGTCCCGGGCCTCGAGTACTTTCGTACTATGGTTTTAATTAGAGTATTGCTAGGGACACATTAATATGCAGGGTGCTATTCGCTTCAGACTCGACAGCGCGGGCGAGAGAACAGATCTGCCCCTTCTGCTAACCTGCTTATAATATATAATTTTAGGAATACCAATATTATCTATATAATACATAGAATGGACCATTCCAGACCCCGGCCGATGGTTCAGATATGTGGCAATCTGCATCACAAAAAATCGGAACTTGGCCCGCTGGCGTGAGACTTACATTAACTAACTAGTACTCGACCCAAATGCTTTCACCACTGTCGACTTCGTAGTACAATATAGGATTCCTTATATGTCTCATATGTCTCACATGTCTCATATATGCAAATATCATCGGATGAAATTAGCAACAAGTACATAAAAAAAATACGTAATCATCATGAGCGGCAGCAAGTCCGTGGTTCGTTTCCGTCAATTCAAGGACAACACAAACGTGTCTCAATTCCTCGAGCCTGTCTCAGGGCTCGAATACATAAGCAGCGACGCCCTCGTAGGTGTATCCCAATCTTCGGACCGCATTCTCCATCTCAGGCCCGCTTATAGTATAGAAGTGGTCCTTTTGGGTAGGGCTGTAGGCACGGTAGAACGGAGCAATACCAATTTTATCCGACGCGAAGACATAGCCAGTGATGCCCTCGTCCTGGTAGCCTAGGTTCTGAACGGCGTTGTTGCGCTCAGCGAGAGAGGTGGTGTAGAAGTGATCTGTAGCGCTGGGGGACCAGGTTCGGTACAGGGGGACGGTTCCGTCTACCTGCCTAGAGTAGATGCGCGCTGCGACGCCCTCGGGAGCGTAGCCAAGGTTATTCACAGCGTTATTGTATTCACTGTAGTCGGTGGTGTAGAAGTGGTCTGTCGCTCTGCTGCTGTATGCGCGCCACAGTTCAGTGATCAACTTGGCTTCTACCTCCTTGTCATATCGTCAGTATGAGCTATGAATGTCTTTGTCTTTGATGGGGAAAGATGGAAGGGATTTATTATTCATACAGCTTCGGTTGGGACTGCAGAGACAGCTGCGCACAGCGTGGCGAGAACAGTGAAGAAGCGCATCTTGATTTATTCGTGTCTTGTTTAACTGAGTCTTTTATGCATAAATAAGATGAATATGAAGTATTCTTTGCAATCATCACAGGGGGAGTACCAAGTATTTAAGCTCTCAGTAGCTTACAATCGGTGCAATTTCTTCCCCTCCTTTAATTCGTCACCGAACGTCTGCCGTCCGGCGTCTCTCAACTATTGAAATCTTGTCTAACCTTCAAATCGGTTCCATTTCTCGTCAGAGTCATCCATATTGCATACAGCTGAAAACGGCTGGCCACAAGCGGCACCATGCATCATGCAGACACTCCTGCAGGTCTGGCTTCAGCTGCTGCATCATCACTAATAATCGTCTCATTCGACCGCAATTAATTTAGAAATGTCCGTTCGTTGGACAAAAACGTCTTGGCTCGTACGGCTGAGAGAATCATCAAGGTATTGCCGTTTACAGCTCACATGGTCGTCACGTGCATCAATATTATGCAGGTGGAAAATAAGATTATGGATATCGGCCATAATCTCAGTCAAATCACGGCTATCTCACGCTGAATCTCGATGTATATCTGTATCATGTGCTCTCTATTAAGCTACTGTGTTGTGCAATGTCCATGTCAGCTCGTCGTTTATGTGGAAATGCAAACTACAGGCAGTAAGCAAGCCCCATTCTGTAAATTGTATTTACCGAACTGGAAGCGAAAACATGGAACTGACCAATGAGACTGAGGCTCATTGACCGAATCTTGCCGATCGTGATAGCACGCTTCCTGTCCAGGCTCGGAGCCTCTGCCTCCCAAGTGACACTGGTAGCACCTCTAGACCGGCGACAGAAGATGCAGCCCTTACTAGCTATCGGCCCATCAGACCTGCTGCTTCCAATTCGTGGGCGGCGAAACCCGTCTACTACACACCATGTACGATGCTTTCATCGACAACATGTCGAGTATCTGAGGCTAGTCGTATTGTAGCCAGATTCTAGCGCACACGAAAGTGGCAATGAATTGCGAATTTTCGACAGTGGTATCGTTTGCACTCCACGTGGCCAAATACATTACCACGCTGCTGCCTGTTGCCTCGATAGCTGTGCCCTGATTTGCCAATAACCGACAACTAGCTTCAAAGACTATCTGCGAAGCTCACAAACTTGTTTTCAAACGCTGTGAAGCGCCACCTCAGCATTCTTCTTGTTCGAAGCAGTTTGTCTCTAATGAGTAGATGCAGACGGCCAAGACTATCATCAGCCCAAGCCGAGCCAACATCGGACCTAGCCATCAAAGCTGCCGAGGGCATTGGGAACTTGGGGTCGAGAAGCAATCCAATATTTCATGCGCTGATATCTTGGATAAAGATGGCCCGGTCGAGGTCGGTGGGTACGGGTAAAAACGAAGTTGGCCTCATCCTCTAGTCACAATGGCATTAACGAACTTGCATTGCACAACCAAGATGTTTTGTTTCCGCGATAGTTAGCGGAGGAATGGCTCGGTACACCATTTCCTTGGCCCGAAAACTGACACGTACCATCTTAATCCTGCTATAATTATCTTCAGCACCATCTCAAGCCCAATATCGCAGCAAGCAATGAAGCTCATCTTTATTATCGCAAGGCCTAGTTCAGCCTCAACACTCCGCTTGCCCACAGAGCATACGTACACAAAGTCTACTTCAGGGTACTCACAACACAGTAAATCCCAAACAACGGCCTTTCTACCCAACGCCTATAGCTATGCTTTCACGAAATCTCTAGCTTATGCTGCTAGCAAGTCTACATTAACAGTCTTCAAGCTCTCAACCGCCCACCTAGGATACTCGCTCTTATCCTGGTATAGCCCAGCAAAGAACTCCCTGATATACGCGGGGAACCGATCGTCAAGAATGGCATCGCGCATCTCACGCATGAGGTTCAGCTGGTACCAAACGTTGTGGATCGTGAGCAGATGCGCCGCCACCGTCTCCTTTGACGTATTGTGGTAAATGTACGCCCTGGTGATGCCCAGGCCGCCCTCGCGGCAGCACTCGCACCCGCAGCCCTCCTCAATCGGCCCAAAGTCCTGGCCAAACTTGGCATTGCGGATGTTGAGCACGCCCTGCTTCGTGATGGCGTTGCCGAACCGCGCCGTCCGCGTCGGCCACACACAGTCAAACATGTCGGCGCCCAGGGCAACGCAGACCACCAAATCCTCCGGATAGCCAATGCCCATGACGTAGCGCGGCTTCAGCTCGGGCAGCAGGGCTGTGCAGGTTCCCACGACGCGGCAAAAGTCGTCCTTGGCCTCGCCGCCGCTGAGACCGCCAATGGCGATGCCGGGGGTATCTCGGGCAATCATTTCCTTGCAGCACTCTTTGCGCATCTCGAGGTCCAGACCGCCCTGGATGATACAAAAGAGGTTTTGTGTCTCGGGCTTCTTGTGAGCTGCAATACATCGGTCGAGCCAACGTACGCTCCTCAGCATGGCTTCCCGCATGCGTTCCTTGTCCGGCGACGTCGTGACAATGACATCGTCTAGTTGCATCATGATGTCGCTGCCAATCGAGTTTTGTAATGACATGGAGTGCTCCGGTGTGAGCAGCATCGGTGATCCATCGTGTGGACTCAGAAAGCGAACGCCCTCTTCTGTGACGGTAGCCAGCTTCAGCAAACTCACCATTTGGAAACTGCCAGGTGTTAGTACTCGGAGCACTCGATGCCCAGAAAAACCCACACTCACCCGCCACTATCTGTGAGAATATTATGATTCCAGCCCTGAAGCTTATGTGCGCCACCAACAGCGTCTAGCACTTCTTGACCTGGCTTCAGGCCGAGATGATACGTGTTATTGAGGCACAGCCGACAGCTCGTCTCCTCCAGCTGCTCTGGGGTGAGGCCTTTTAATGATGCCTGAGTGGCAACAGGCATAAATAGGGGAAGCTTAACAGGCCCATGAGGCAAAGTCAGGACTGATGCTCTGGCTCTCGTTGTCTATCACAGCCTGTTAGTTGGCACTCGTTTGACGACACGTGCTTGCACGATACTCACAGAACAACGCCCGAGCAACTCAAATTTGAGCGCTGGCGAAGTGTACACGTTGGTTGCCATTTTTCGGGCTGCCAACATACCCTCTTCACTATACGTTTGCAATGGGTGAGAGAGCTTCGTGCAGTCAGAAATCTTTTTGCTCGATGCAAGACCCTTTTAATCTGTCACTGAAGCCTCACAGAACACTTCAGGCAAGGAGAAAAAAAAGTTTAGTGGAGTTTGTCAGATCTTTAGCGGTATGAATCCCACTGTAAACGGTAAACTGCCCGGAGGCACCCCTGCACTCCGGCCAAACCACGGCAATTTGCCCCCGGTTTCTAGCTCCAACAATTTTCCTCGACGACAGACCATCATCCAGCCTGCGCCCGCATCAATCACAACCGATTGCCTCGTGTCGATCCTCTTCCATCGCTCGCACGCGAGGTCGCGGATATCCTCCAATTGCCATCATGGGCGGCCGCGCTGTATCGCCCGGCGGGGCGCTGCTGAGATCGTCGCGCATGTTCTCAATGCCCAAGCCCCTGCCCGAGCCGCATGCCGGCCTCCAACAAATGTCCGACCGGAGCTCCAAGTCCATGACCAAGCCGCAGCCGCAGATGCAGTCCGTCACCACGCCGCTGTCCTCGCGCCAACACGGCGATTGGGGCTTCAAGCGCTCCTTTCCCCTCAAGACGACGCTGCACACTTCGACGCCGCTGATCCGCCTCAAGAACATTGACGCCATGGAAAACGTGACGGACTTTGAGTCGGCCGCCGACCACACGCTCACGCTCGAAAAGTTCCAGGAGCTGCGCATTGCCATGTCGACGCCCAAGAAGCGCGTCGATCCCACCAGCACCCTTCGCGAGGCGCCAGGCAACAAGTCCGTTTTTGAGGACCGCTTCGATACCACCGATGGTGACAGCGCCGGCAACCTCCGCTGGAAGTACGATGGCCCATGGCTGGCCAGAATGACAGAGGGCGAGTTCATGCGCTACCTCGACAGACAGGTCCGTCCGCAGCGAACCCAGTTTCGCGCGCTGTTGAGGAAGGGCCTCGCCGACGACATTACCGCGCGTCAGAACAGCTACGCCATGGAAAAGGGCATCGAGGCGCCTCCACCCGTCACACCAGCCGACATTACCGAAGCGCAGTTTACTGAATATCTGCGCGCGCTGCGCAATGACCGAGCCGTCTTGTACGCCATTGTCTCTAGGTTCCTCGACCTCGCGCCCCTGGGCCAGCCCGTCGGCGTTGTGCAGAGCCTCTTCCCGCCTCAGGCCGAGAGCCCCTGGGGCAAGGCCGGCCCGCCCACGACACACCCGTCCGCCGGTATCAGCTACCTGCGCACGAGCTCCTACATGGAGAACCACCCGATATACGGTCCCCAGAGCCGCCGCGCGCCGACGCTGGCTCGTCTCATCAGCCCCCGCACCGCCTTTCAGCCGCCTAGGCTCGGCGTTGCTGGCTTCGTAGCGGATCCTCCCGTCGGCGACAATGAATTCAACACCCGCCACTCTAGGACTAGGTACGGCCAAAGGGTCGAGGGCAACGGCATCGCGGACCTCGACACAACCACGGTTGGCGGCGCCAAGACCTTTGTCGAGCCGGTGACGGCAAACGTGGACCCCAGCGGCCGCATACTCCTCGAGCTCAGGGAGGCAGACCCCGTGGCGCAGGTCATTGGCCAAGAGAACAGCGGCAAGACTATAGTCTACCACGACGGGACCATGAAGCGCGAGCTGCGCCCGCAAGTGGATCCTGACGATGAAGGAATGCAGGATGTGACGGATGAAATCATGCAGAACAAGTTGTGATAATAGTGCAAGATTATTGTATATCTACGGGAAGCTGGCGCAGCGTCATAAAACATGTACAAGTAGCATAGAAACTTGAACGAAGAGTTCTGAATCAAATAAGATCACTTTGCAAGAATGACTCTCGAAAGTGGTATAAGAAATTTGGACAGTACAATTGCTGAGCATAGTCCAATACATTCCAAGATCTACAGGAGACGAATTCTGGAAAGTTCCCAGGCATCTTTTGCTACCATCAAAGGCGATTCGGTACATTTGGCGCTGGCGAATGACTTGGCCAATCAGACTCTCTCCGAAGGCGCCCCACCTCTTACCGTCCGTCAGATCCTGGCAGTCGGCCAGTTCACGTGATCCACCAGGTAATCCTGACCACAAGCCCTAATTGCTGGTTGTGCCCCACTGAGGCAGGGCCACCACCAACTTTGCACATGGTTCGAAATTTCATGAGAGCTGCTTTGAGACGAGTCCTGCCAACCCACGACAACTTCACCAACACGCCTCCCCCCCAACCCACCACCGCAACACCGCCAACATGGGTCGCGTCCGCACCAAGACCGTCAAGAAGTCCGCCAAGGTCATCATTGAGCGCTACTACCCCCGCCTGACGCTCGACTTTGAGACCAACAAGCGCATCTGCGATGAGATTGCCATCATCGCCTCCAAGCGCCTCCGCAACAAGATTGCCGGCTACACCACCCACTTGATGAAGCGTATCCAGCGCGGTCCCGTCCGCGGCATCTCCTTCAAGCTCCAGGAGGAGGAGCGCGAGCGCAAGGATCAGTACGTCCCCGAGGTCTCGGCCCTCGACCCCTCGCACAACGAGGGCGGCCTTCTTCAGGTCGACGGCGAGACCAAGGACCTGCTCAAGCACCTCGGCGTAAGTTTTTTCTTTTTTTGCCAAATTCACATTCAAATTGGGACAGGATGATCATCCTAACAAGTTTTGGTCTTTTAGTTCGACTCCATCCCCGTCAACGTCGTCCAGGTGGCTCAGTCCCAGGGCCCCGATCGCCGTTTCGGCGGCAACCGCCGCCGCGACTAAGCGAATCATTTCATTTGTCGCGGGGAAAAACAATTCAAAAGCAGGGTCACGAACGAGGGAACATTTTGATACACACACTACTACTACTCTTACTACATTTTTTGGGTTTTTTGCATGGCCATTTTAGTGCCGCGGATGTTATGACGACTTGGCGTCTCAAGGATCGGTTAGCGAAAGTGCTTAGATCTCAAAGAAAAGATCTTTTCGCCCCCACTAGGTGTCGCTGGACGATGAGGGCCGGGCTTTCTTTTCTCGCAAGAGATGTGCTTGGTCCCTCATTGAAAAGCTTGATTGCCAATTCTCCTTTGCGGATTTCTCATTGTGCCCGCCGTGCGTGCCTGTGAAGACAAAAAGGCCAAGTCGAAAGACTTTGTGCTTGCCCCTGTTTATTTGGAGACGAATCGATGCGAATTGCAACGAACAACGACATTTCCCAGGGCTCAAAAAGATCAATCCTTCATCACATGAACCGTGTCGACAAGTGTCCTGCGGAAAATGTCTTTTGTAATGGGTATCATTCATCTCAAATCGTAAAAGTAAATCGTAACCAATTATACAACAAATCTGCCAAAACGCGCCTGCGAGACTGAACTGGTCTAACCAAATCGCCACGCCCATGCATCATCGGTACGCAGACTCCCCCAAGCCGACTCTGTGGCCTTCAACAAGCAAATGGTCGTCGTCGCCGCCGTCGCCAATGCGCAAATTGCCCACATCCGGCATCTGCGTCTCCCTCTCCTTCAGCGACACCTGGACCCTCTGCTTCCCAGCGGCCAGGCCACCACCGACCCCCTCCGGCCGGTCCCCTCTCTCTAGCGCCAGCGCCGCCGCGGCGTCCCTGCTCCTGCGCTCCTGCTCCTCAATCTGCAGGTTGGCCAGCATGCCGGCCGCGGCGTCCACGTCGTCGGCGTTGTCGAGGCGGCCCTCGTCGAGCAGGTCGATGCGTATCTCGGCGATGCCTGCGCGCTCCCACGCGGCCGTCTCGCTGAGCTGCACCTTTACGTAGAGGGCGCGGCGGGCGCACGCCTGGGAGCACCAGCGCTCCACGTCCCTGCGCCTGACAATGTGCCCGCCGCGCGTAATCGTCCACTCGCCGCCGGGCCCCGTGTCGCGGTGCGGCCGCGCGCACAGCGTGTACCCGCACAGGCCGTTGACGTGGCGCTCCTCGACCAGGTCGTCGTAGTCGGACGGCTGGAACAGCCGCACGAGCGTCTGGAAACCGGCCGCGTCGGACGAGGCCGGCCGGGACGCGCTGTACGAGGGCCCACGCACCAGAGGGTACTCGGACAGCAGGATGAGGCTGTCGAGGATCTCGGCCTCGAGGTCCTTGCGGTGCTGCACCACGCGCGCGTGCTGCATCGCAATCTCGCGCGGGTCTGCGGCGCGCTGCGCGGCCGCAGAGTCCTTGAGGATGCCCCGTAGCTCCTTGATCTTGCTCTCCATTGTGCTGAGTTGTTCTGGTGGCGGAATGGAGCAAAAAGGTTGGTGTTTTTTTTTTTTTTTTGTTTCTTTGCGAATGGGCGGCGGGTGGGCGACGAGAAGCTTCAAAAGTTCCTCTGCTGACCAATTTAAGTGGAGGTTCGGCTCGTGCCACAAGCTGCAACGTTGATTCAAATCTTTGGACGTATGGTAGATGCCCTCTTGTGTTGCACACGTTGGCCCAGCATGTGCAAAATCAAGTTTGTTGCATTCGCGCTCCAGAGAGTGCAGCCAGTGTTTGAGTAGCTAAATGCCCGGTGATCCACTCTCTCCATGTCAACGTCGTGTGTGCGTCCAGCGCCGTTGCGGCTTCTTGTCGCTTTTTAAACTTGGCGCATTTACACTGTCTTTTGCTTTTTCTGATCAGAGCCTCCTCGACTGAATATCGCGGCGTTGCTGCCTTTTCGGCGCGGGTCGGGCTGAAATTTTGGACGGCCCTGAGCCCATGTAAGTCGCGACAATGAGAACATGTACAACGGCCGAACGGAAGTCAGTGGAGTTTTGTAGGTCTAACGTCGAAGAAAAGAAAATTCAACAGCCCAAGTAGTCTCAGAGAGCCCCTCTTCCTCATTGCTTGCTCTCTTGGATGTTGTAGCTTATTGTGGCTGTTCTTGATTTATTGCTACTGCGCGTTTATCAGCGCTCATCTTTGGTTAGATTTTATGAAAGATGATTTCCTCGCAGAAGGTTTGCCTTTTAATACATGTATTTTTTTTTTTTTTTTCTTCTTCTTTAAGAAAGCATATTGCTTACCTATTGTTTCAAGGTCGTATTGCCTAGTCCAGGTCTCAGCTGTCGCAACAGCAGCGTCGTGTAGCTGACCTTTACAAGCGAGTATGAAACGTGAGAGAAAATTCGGATCAAGTAGTCCAAATTCAACTATAAACACTCACCTAGCAAGAAAACAGTCTGCCTGGGATGTTTGGGCAAAGCTCCCGTAACCCTGAGCGCCTGGGGTGACGTTGCGGAGAACAAACCAATGATAAATCTGAACATTGGCCAACAGCAGATGGTACGGCCAAGCCAAATTAACAGTGCATAAACCACCAACCAGGAAAAGCAGATTCAGACGAATTAGCACCGAAGGATCTGCCATCCTCAAGCACGTAAACAAACGCGCATTTTGCGGCCGCGACACGCAATGCATTAAAAGGTAGTTAGCTTTTGGAATAACAGTGGTCCACATTATGCGTTTGCAGCTGAGATTATGCCTATGTAGCTGGGCTACGGTCCAACCCTTTGAACAAACATGGTGCAACGACTTTGAGAAGAGTTTAACCAGATTGTTTAATTTCATTTCTCCATTACGCTTTATTAGTGAGGAACCTGTCACGTGTGCTTGTCTCGTCCGGGGTTGCGCGGTTCGTAGTCCACGGACCACGGTTGACGGGTGAAACATGGCATGACGGGAGAGCAAGGATAGTTATCAGGCAAGACAAGGAGAATAAAAAAACACAAAAAAATTGCCAAGATGAATCTAACCCTAATTCTGTTAGTATTTAAACCGCGAAATAGCAAATCCACAACCAACCAAAGCAAAGCGGCTGTTACGCAGTTGAACAAACCAGCCCACTAATACTGTTAACACCACCACCGTGCCTCGCTCCTCTGCCAGCCAGGGGCCAACTTCACTTTGGCACAACAACAACCTTGGAACCCCGCCACCACCGTCTATAACCACAAACGACACGCTTCAATATACCTCGAGCCTCTATAACTGCATTGGCTGCTACTTTTGAAATTATTTACAGAGCTACATTGCCCTCAGGGCTCATGATCATTTACACAGCATCATGGCGCCCTCCATCGCAGCCCCCGTGCCGCCACGGCGACTCTCCTCCCACACAACCACCGCCACCACCACAACCGCAGCCGTGACCATGGCCGACGACGATAATCGACTCACGCAGTCGCTCAGCCAGCTGTCGCTGCTAACCTCGGGCGACCCAAGGAATGGCGTCCGCCGCCCGTCCGAGGCGTCGCGCCCGCTGCAGCAGCAGCCGTCCTCGCGACGCACTTCACAGTCGCCCGGCCACCGTATGCCCTCCCGAAGCCCGTCCGGACGAGACTCGCGGCCTACAACCCCGCCGCTGCTGCGTAAAGCATCCATGAACTCGTTGCACTCTGCCAGCGGCCACGGCTCCGTCCGCGCGCCGTCGCGTCGCTCAAGCATGACCCAAACCATGTCTCCCAGGATGTCGCGATCACCGTCGGCGGGCAACCTGCAGGCCGAGGAGCAGAAGCCGCCGCTGACTGCGGCGTCGGTCGCCGCTGACTATTTCCGCGCCGAGATGCAGATACACCACGGGCCCGAGGCGACGCTGCCGTCCGAAACTGTTGTTATTCTACACGATGCCGTGTACGGCCACCGCTTCTCCCGACCTCGGACGTCGCGCAATGCGCTGAGCACAATTGTCGAGCGGCCTGAACGAGTCAAGGCTGCTGTTTTGGGCGTATCGCTGGCGTATGTACGGCTCGGCGACCGACACGATCAGGGCGCGTACCCGGTGCATCCCAGAGCCAAGATTCGCGAAATCCCAAATATTCCATTCCGCATTCGCAAATCGACGCGAAGTGTGCCCTTGACGTCCGCTGCTGTAACAAACGTTCACGGTACCAAGTGGATGGAGGAGCTCAAAATAATGTGCGAGACTGCCGAATCCAAGCTGGCCTTGGGCGGCAAAGATCTTTCAAGACCCGATAACATCGAAAGAGACCAGCCGGCGCAACCGCTACACGAAGGCGACCTATACCTATGCGCCGAGTCCTTGAACGCCATGGAGGGCGCTCTCGGCGCCGTATGCGACGGTGTGGATGCCGTCTTTAGCCCAGCCCCAGCCCCGCGACGCGCATTCGTTGCCGTGAGACCGCCGGGTCACCATTGCGCCGCTGCGCACCCCTCGGGCTTTTGCTGGGTCAACAATGTGCTGGTAGGCATCATGCATGGCGCTCTCACACATGGGCTGACCCATGCCGCCATCATCGACTTTGACCTGCACCACGGCGACGGGTCGCAAGCCATTGTCTGGCAGCACAATGCGCGCGCCAATGCGGCGACCAAGAACTTTCAGCAGTGGAAGAAGACTTCCATTGGATACTTTAGCTTGCACGACATCAACTCGTATCCTTGCGAGATGGGCGACGAGGACAAGGTCAAGAATGCGTCTCTCTGCATCGACAATGCCCACGGACAGAACGTGTGGAATGTCCACCTGCACTCTTGGAAGACGGAAAAGGAGTTTTGGGACATTTACGAGTCAAAGTACTCAGTCATTGTCGAAAAGACGCGCGCGTATTTAAAGGTACAGGCGAGGAAGCTGCGAGCAGAAGGCAAAGAACCCAAGGCAGCCATCTTCTTCTCGGCCGGATTCGATGCCAGCGAGTGGGAGAGCGCAGGCATGCAGCGACACCAAGTCAACGTTCCCACCGAGTTCTACGCCCGACTCAGCCAAGACGTTGTCAAGATTGCCAACGAACAAGGTCTCCATGTCGGCGGCCGCGTTATCAGCGTCCTGGAGGGCGGTTACAGCGACAGAGCTCTGTGTTCCGGTGTTTTTAGCCATCTGAGTGGCCTAGTCAGTGATCAGTCTCTGCAAGCATCAGACGCGGCCCGCGGCCTGGGCTACGAAATGGGCCAAAAGCTAGGCACCATTGCCGAGCCAGGCCCAGAAGCCGCGGCTACTCAGCCGCCCGCCGGCCCTTCCCTGCATCAATACGACGCCGGCTGGTGGTCCAGCCAGCACTTGGACTCGCTCGAGTCTCTCGTCGCGTACCCTCAGTCGCCTCCCAGAAAGCCGCGGACAGGCACACCGCCAACCTATTTCTCGGCGACGCAAGCATCCTCCGCCAAGGTCATTGACCCGATCAAGGTGCGGCGCAGCCTGTCCGGGCTCTCCTCGACGATCCAGCGGCCCCGCGCGGCATCGCCGGTTGCGCCCGAGGTCCCGTGGACGGTCGCGGCGCACGAGCTCAGCAAGATCCTCATCCCCGGCGACCGACAGGTGGACAGCTGCAAGGCCGAGGACCTAAACGCCGAGGCCACGCGCGCCAGACGTGATGCGCAGTCGATTCTCCTCGGCATTCCCATCCCGCCAACACCCGCGCCGCAGGAAAGGCCAACGTCCCGCATGGCGCTGCGCGAGCGCAAAGCCAAGAGCAGCGCGTGGTCGGCCGAGGAAGGAACCGAGCGCGCCAAGGGACCTACATCGCCGAGCAAGCGACCCGCGTCCCGAGCCGCCAGGGCCAAATCCACCGAGGCCGAACAGGCGTTTGCCAGCCATGACCGCAGACGCTCGCGCCGTCTCAGCGAGTCGATCGCATCGCAGAGCCCTGGTAAGGACGACGACGCCGTTCCGGTCCCGCCGCTGCCTGCCGAGTACGAGCACAACCGGCCCCCGACATCCGGCAGCAGCAACCGCGCCGACTCCAGCATGAGTGGCCACATCCAGGAGTCGGCCCGCGGCCCCGCGGCGCCGCAAAACCTGACTGTGAAGAAGACGAGGCAGAGAGGCACGACGACGACGACCACGACCCCGACGCCCAAGGAGACGACGCCGAAAACGCCACGTGCGCGTCGGGCTGCGACGCCGTCGTCGAGTAAGGCCAAGACGGCCGTCAAGCCTCGACCAAAGAGCCGGCCTCCTCTGTCGCCGCCTCCCGCGCCGGCCTCGGAGCCGCCCGTGCCTGCTGTGGATAAGATTACCACGGGCATGCGGAAAATCAAGATTAACCTGATTACGCAATCGCAAAAGGAGGCGGGCGCACTCAAGCAAGAAATTACGGCCGCTAAGCCAGCAGCTCCGCTCGGCAGCTACGACGCAGGCCAGACGCCGACAACGGGCTCGTCCGCCGTCGAGACGTCTCCGTCGCAGCTCGCGCCGTCCGAGTCCGACGCCGGCTTCCTCAGCCGCACCACAGCGTCGGGTATTTCCACACCCCTCGACGAGCAGTCCATGCTCGACCCGCCGTCGCCGCTCGAGAACAGGGCGAGCGGGGGCAACATTTCCAACGCAGCCACCATCACGACCACCACTATACCCGTGGCCGCCGGCGGTAGCGTCACGGACCCGGACCTGTTCATCAGCTACCAGCCCGAAGGCCCGATACCCGTGGCCGTGAAGCGCCAAGACTCGCCGCTGCAGTGGCTGGAGCCTACCACTTCCACGCCCGCGGCGACGCCGAGCCCTGCCAAGAAGAAGCCCGTCGTCGTGTCGCAGCTGTTCCAGTACACGTCGGGTGGGATCCCGTTTGCGCCGCGACCCGGTAGCAGTGGCGGTGCAGAGACGGCGGGGCGGGCAGACGATGTCAAGGCCAAGGAGGAGGCCAGACCCAAGGCTGTGTGGGAAGTCCCGGAGGCGCCACAGGGTGTATGATAGGTATCTTTTGGTCATGACTGCATTGACCTGTTTGACGGTGTGAAGAGCAGTCTGCTTCTACTTTTTCACATTTTGGAAGGCTGGACAAGACATACTCGTTTTAGGATATTGATTAGTTTGGCTCCAGTTGAACGGAGCATTTTGTGTATTGGTTTTGTTTCGTTGGAGGGGTCCCCTTGTCGCACCGGCCGGCTTTGACTCTTTATACTGTTTTCTCTATCCATTCCTCTCATATTATATTCCAAGATACCCCATGCTCTTCATGGAGTTGATCACTGTACCAGTTGGCCGGTGTCTTATTTCAGCCCCCCCTGTCTTTTTTTTTCTTCTTGTATTTTAGAACCGACACATTGAGCCTTTTTTCTATTCCCAACCCTGCGAGTCCTGCGCCGTTTCGTAGTGACCTGGTAAAAAAACGAGTTGCTGTGATTCGCTCGCTCCCCGGTTCCTTTCATGTACATGTTTGACCAGACGCGCCAAAAAAAAAAAAAGCCTTTTTGGTTATTGCTCGGCGAGGGGCTCAAACTGCGCGCGAATCTCGGCCAGCGGCACCGCGACATCCTCGAGCGTCGCACGGCCTTGATCTCGCGTCCATGGATGCGGACGTCGCCGAAACGTCCAGACGTGCTCGACGCCGAGGCTCTGCAGGTATTTGACGGCGCCGAGATAGTTTGTGGCGACGTGGCCGATGCCGTGGCTGTCGTCTGACAATGTGAACTTGCCGCCCAGTCTGAGCCATTCCTACGCATGCCACTATCAGTGAGACTCTTCCCCCCTCCCCCCCTTTATATCACAACATCCATTTTCGATCAATATTTCCACCCCCGGCCCCTTTAGCTCAAACTCACCTCTGCAATGACGCGACACGGATACGGCTCCGCCAGGCCCTTGCGCAGCGCCGCGCTGTTGCACTCGAGCCACGCGCCCTGCTCGGCCGCTTGCCGCAAGTTGCGCCGGATGCGCTCCCACACGCCCGTCCACTGCCGCACGTCCCGGGCCGGATCCGCGCTGAGCAGACGCACAAGGTCAAAGTGGCCGACGACGCGGGGCCGCAGCGCCGCGAGCATCTGGTGCTGCAGGTCGTAGTAGTCCTCGTAGAGCGTCTCCTCGGTGCCGGCGGCGGCGACGGCGGCGCGCATCGTGGCGGCGTCGTAGTCAATGGGCACGCCGTGGACGTGGTGCACGGAGCCGATGAAGTAGTCGACGCAGGGCGACGCGGCGGCGAGCTGCGCGACGAGCGGGCCGTACTCGGGCCGGATGAACTCGGCCTCGAAGCCGATGAGGATGTGAATCTGGGAGGCGTAGGCGGCCTGCAGACGCTGCGCCTCGGCGAGGTACGCCTCGTGGCGCCGGGGCAGCGCGGCGAGCGCGGCTTTGGGGCCGTCGCTGAGCTACGTGTATAAATGAGTCAGTGGCTTTCTAGCCAAGAAGATGAGTTGCTTCTCTCTCTCTCTCTCTCTCTCTCTCTCTATTTTTCTTCTTTTTACCTCTTCAGGGTACAGATCGCTCTCGTGGTAGCGCGGCATGTGCTCTGTGAGACCAATCGTTTTGAAGCCGACCGAGATGGCTTGCTTGATTACATCCTCGAGCTGGTCTACAGCGTGGCTGCAAAACTGGCCCGAGTGGGAGTGCATAGTAAACGCCATGGCTGGCGGGACGAATGGTTCCCTGGCTGTGAATTCAGGCCTGGACGGAAGTGTAGGATGATGCTTGAAAGGACGGTGTTATTTGAATTCTTGGGTTGAAAAGAACGCGGTGAAGCTTTTGTGATGATGAAATCGGAACCGGCGCCGATATTTTTCACGTGGTGGATTCCGGTGACGTGAATCGACCAATGTGGAAATTTTTCTGCCGTTGCCGGAGCGGGCGCCGTCGCGGGACGCGGGCGGTGCACTGAGGAACCCGGATGTGCAGGGAGAGTTTGGGAATGTTGATACGAGCCAATGAGAAGAGATGAGTTGTAGATACTAATGGGAAAAGGTGGGATGAATTGTATTTTGTGCTTTTGTCGGGTGTCGCCGTGAATGTGGCTGGCTGTGGGCGCCAAGTAGTTAACTGAAGAATGCGCTCTGGCACTGTAAAGATATTGAAAGGATTGTTGATGTCTGTTCATGGCCGGAATTTAATAGTTTCTTTGGAAAAATGTTGGTGCGACTGTCTGGTATGTATGCTTATTGTCCTTGGGGGCAAGGGGTTACAAGGACGCTATTTCCTGTAAGTAATTACTAGTTACAGGATAAAGGGTTTAGTTATAACTACTAGGAAAAAGGTACTGCACTTTAAAGTGAAGACAGAATCGCGATTTTAATTGACGACTTTACAGATGGTGCCCTGTTTCAGTGCCGATATGGGTAGCTGTGCAATCATCACCTCACTACTGTACTGGTACATGAGCCATCACCAAGCTGCAGGGGTGCAAGCGAGTCGCAGGTGAAGAAATTATGAGCGGAGAAATGCAACGTCGTGCTCCGGTTATACACTTTTCCGCGGACTCGATCAGGTGCGCCCGGGATCGGTAACTCGACTGGGTTTATAGCCAGATAGACGGCCAAGTATCATCATCTTGGTCATTGCCATGTGCTAGTTGAAATCACTTGAATTCAACATGGATGGAACAACAAGTTAGTCGACGATTTGCGACACAATTCGTTGATCATGATGAATCTACTTTGCAGGGCGCGTTCATGCCAAGTCTTGCCAGAAACAACACACTGGTTCTAGAACTCCAATAAGCCGAATTTAAAAATAACCAAGGTGATAACAAAGTAGCCTAATAAAATCGTTACAAGACGGCGGATCGCAAGACCATCATCCAATGCCGCCGCTAGTTCCGGGGCAACCTCCACCCCCGCATTCTCGTATAAGAAAGTCTGGGGCGGCGCCTCGGCTTCTTTTCACTTATACCAATCCTCATCAACCCCCTTTCCCTCCTTGTTCATCTGGAGCGTCTCCAAGCATCACCGCAATGGCAGCCCGCGAAACCACCCCGGCCTACGTCCTCGGCGTCGGCATGACGGAATTCATCAAGCCGCGCAACCTGCGCGACTACCCCGAGCTCGGCTACGAGGCGGGCATCAAGGCCATGCTCGACGCGCAAATCAACTACGACGACGTGCAGACGGGCATCGCCGGCTTCAACTACGGCGACTCGACGTGCGGCCAGCGCGTCTTTTACCAGTTTGGCATGACGTCCATCCCCATCATCAACACGGGCAACGCCTGCGCCACCGGCTCCGCGGGCCTGTACCTCGCCCGCACAATGGTCCGCGGCGGCGCGCTCGACTGCGTGCTCGTCGTCGGCTTCGAGAAGATGGAGCCGGGCCACATCAAGGATAAGTGGACGGACAGGGCCAAGCCGACGCAGCTGAGCCGCCAGATGATGGAGGACATGCACGGCGCGGCACCGGGCCCGCCGAATGCGCAGTACTTTGGCAATGCAGGGAGGGAGTACATGGAAAAGTGCGTGTCTTTTTGTTTGGCAGCCAGTACACCGTTCAGTAAGCAGTATATACTTTGCTAATTCCAACTTGAAAGATACGGAGCCAGGGCGGAAGACTTTGCCGAAATCGCCCGCATCAGCCACGAGCATTCGCAGCGCAACCCGTACGCACAGTTCCGCCAAGAGTACTCGCTGCAACAAGTTCTCGACTCGACCATGATCTACCCGCCGCTGACCAAGCTGCAGTGCAGCCCCACGAGCGACGGCGCCGGCGCCGCCGTCATCGTCTCGCAGCGCTTCCTCGACGCGCGGCCGCACCTCCGCAGCCAGGCCGTGCTCATGGCCGGGCAGCAGCTGACCACGGACTCTGACCGCCTGTACTCGGGCCGCAGCGCCATCCAGCTCGTCGGCTACGACATGACGCGGCGCGCCGTGGCGGCCGCCCTGGCCGAGGCGCAGACGTCGCTCGACGACGTCAAGGTCTGCGAGCTGCACGACTGCTTCTCGGCCAACGAGCTGATCCTGCTCGAGAGCCTGGGCTTCTGCGGCGTCGGGCGCGCGCACGAGATGGTGCGGCGCGGCGACATCACGTACGGCGGGCGCGTCGTCGTCAACCCGTCGGGCGGGCTCATCTCAAAGGGCCACCCGCTCGGCGCCACGGGCCTCGCGCAGTGCGCCGAGCTCGTGTGGCAGCTGCGCGGCTGGGCCGGCGACCGCCTCGTCGAGGGCATCGACGTGGCGCTGCAGCACAACCTGGGGCTCGGCGGCGCGACGGTCGTGACGGTGTACAAGCGCGCGGACGGGGGCAAGAATGCGCGGGTCGGCAGCGAGGAGGTTGCAAAGGGCAGCTGGCTGGGGTATAATCCGGCCGTGGAGGCGCGTGGCTTCAGAGAGGCGGATGCGGCGAGGGTGAGGAGCCGTACGGCGAGGAGCGAGTTTGCGCTGTCGGATACGCAAAAGAAGATTGAGGCACGTTTATAAACAGCCTTGATGGAGTACAGTTGACCTATGAGCCTGGATTGAAGTTGTCCTTGTCAAGAAACGTATCCTCATGTTTGGGACAGTCTAAATAAGCCCTCTTGGATGCATGTTGCGACAAGCCTAAGCCCACCATAGACGAGACTCTGCATCCCAAGACAACCTCTTTAATGCCTATTGCGACAAGCCCACGTCTACTACAGACGAGACTCATCTTGAGACAGTCTAAATAAGCCCTCTTGGATGCATGTTGCGACAAGAACCCCGTCCGCCGTCCATATCCTCTCCAGAACCAGCCCTCTGTCCTGTCCCGCCCAGGGCGTTTCCATTTCCATCACCATCCAGTCGTCCGCCCTAACCTCGTCCTGGTTGTGAAAAAAGATGGCATGGTCCAGACTGACCATCATGTCAATCCTGGGCGACGCCTTGCTCGCGTCCGTCTCGGCGCCGCCTTTGGCTGCACGACTGGCCGCGTCCCCCAGCTCCTCCTCGGCGAGCAGCTTGAAGCGATCCGTCGCCGCCTCCTGCTGCCCCTTGTCCAGCCCGCGCACCACGTTTTCCACGAGGCTGTGGTTGCTGAACCGGCGGGCCTTGTGCACGCGCGGCACAGTGCCTAGGAAGTAGTTGTCCGTCATGTACGCCAGAGCCGCCTGGTGCAGCGCCACGTCTCGTCCCGTCCCTCGTGTCCGCTGCGTCGTCGTCGTCGTCGTCAAAGACGGAAGCTTGGCCCTTGTCATTTGCACGATGCGCTGCAGCTCGGGGCGCCGGTGCCCGTCGTCCTGCTTCCGCTGCCGCACGCGGATCGACTCAAAGGGGCAGTCGGCATCGACCCGGCTCGTCGACGAGAGCGCCGCCGCCGCCGCCGCCGGGCCGCCGCGGACCGAAGCCACCGTCGCCGGAGACACGGGCGACGCGGGCTGGTGCTGCAGCATGCGCGGGCCGCGTCCTGCCGTGCGACCAAAGTTGAGCATGGCGGAAAAGACGCACTTGCCACCACCACCACCACCACCACCACCACCACCACCACGAGACTGCATGCAGCGCACCGACCGCGTCGCGATGCTTTTGCCGTCGCGCAGCCGCTCGACGTGCGAGTAGAGCGGCTCGTCAGGCCGGACGGCGATGAAGAAGTGGCAGTGCATCGTGTCGGCGACGAAGCCGGCGGGCACCGTGGCCTGCGCGGCGGACAGGGCCTGCGCGAGGACGGCGCCGCCGAAAGCGCCCCGGCCCCAGAGCGGCTTGTACAGAGGCGCCTTGTTGACAAAGACATCTGGGCCTTGGTCGGGGGCGGCCCGGCAGGCTACAGCGGTTTCCATGGTGTTGATGCGGCGATGAGGCCGGATGAGATGTGGGAGAGACAACGGGGTGGATCGGGGCAACTAGATTGGATTATAGAGTGCAACCTTTACATAGGGTGATGTCGAGTCCGTATGATGCGCAGACAAGATAGATGTCGAGAAATGTTCTCAAAGTCTTTGCCAATGGCTAGCTAGTCAACAAGTATGTACCAGGAGTTGTCGAGATTTAGTTCATGGCAAGGTAGCCTGCCGAGGCTCGGCAGTTAATGTCCGAGGTGGACACGGTGACGTCCGCGGAACAAGATGCGCAGTACGAATAAGGCGTTTATCAAATCGGCAAAAAAAAAAAAAAAAAAAAAAAAAAAAAAAAAAAAAAAAAAAAAAAAAAAAAAAAAAAAAAAAAAGATCTAAATGACGCCAATGTATCAGTCTAGAAGCATCAAATGAGTTTCAGTGCAAACATCATATTAAATGAGGCGCAGATTACCTCTATAATCAGTCTCGATTTTCCGAGCGCATCTCAACCAGGTCAAGATTGGCGTACAACAGCACAATAATGTAAACACTGTTTCCTTAATAATTCTACTTTTTCCATTTCCATTTCCATTTCCATTTCCATTTCCATTTCCATTTCCATTTCCATTCTAAATCAAGTCTCGTCGTCCTTTGTTATGCCGCCAACTTGGTCGAGTTGCGCGTTCATGGCATCTTGGATCCTCCGACACCAAAACTGGCCAAATTCACAGCCCATGTGGTTATGGCTGACAACCGCCACCAGTTTCGAATAGACCTCGCCAAGGCTTTCCTTTATCCCAGCTACCTCTGGCGACGGCCACAAGCCAGCCGCACCGAGTGACGACTCCATCATGGCGCGCATCGCCTGTCGGCAGCGCTGGGGCCCGCCTCGCGCCGCGAAACGAGACCATCTCGGGCACTGCTCCAGGAGGAGCAGCTTTGCGAGCATGTCGGCTGTGGTGTCAAAGATGGCCTGCAAAGACGCCAATCGAATGTCGGACAGGCGGCCTAGAGGGAGAAAAAAAAAAAAAAAAAAAAAAA